>JAVYIG010002229.1:0-262570 GCA_035222895.1 Strongylocentrotus droebachiensis
CATCCAATCACAAGGGACAAGAACGTTGATTTGTGGGCGGGGCGCGGGCGGGTGATTCAAATGAGGCAGAGACCGATTGAACGTAACTGCGCAAGCGCTAAATGTAAGGATATTTGCTTCGTGAACGGGACTGGACCCGGCGGAGCCGCTGGAGCTACAAACCATTCCAATGGATCCTCTTCTCCTGCTTTTGAGGAGGAAGTTGGGTCGAAGGCGGAGTGCCACCGAGCTCTCGCCCAGCGACAGGGACATAGTTCGCCTGATTGGCCAGCATCTCATGGGACTCGGCTACACGTAAGTGCAGCTGTCTGGGATAATTTAACAGGAATTACAAACAACAGATAATAATGACAACAACAGAGCTAACAACATGGCTAACACCTTAACAGCTGCCCTTTCTACATAAATTGTGTTGTATGTTCCTGTACCATGTGTGGATCTATTCTCGAGTGGTTGTTTTTTTAACCTTCGTCAGATTGTGTGATCAACTTGTCTGAAAAAATGTGATGTTTTGTAATTTTTGTGTGCAATTTCATGTGTAGACCTACATCAGTTAAAATTATGTGTGAAGTGCGTCACCTGTTTTAAAGCATGACAAGTCAAAATCTCCTTGGTGTGACGTAATATTACGTCGTGACATGCCATTAAACTTCAAGTTGCGCTTAAGTTAAGTAGGCCCTCTCTCACTTAAATTTGAAGCCACTCGAGCGGATCAGCTAATGGGAGCGCGTAAACTCACAGTACAGCGCTCAATGCGCAAAGTTCGTTGTGCTCGCTATACTACCTATATATACTATAGTTAAAGGATAATTTCATTGTACATAAGAATATGTAAAAATGTCATTTACTACTATTACCATTACTACTACTAATAATAATATTTTGTTCTTGTAAAGCGCAAAGCACCTGATAATGTCTCGGCACACTTCCAAGACCAAATGGCTTTTGGAGTTTTGGTCTTCTGTAAAAAGTGTTATTACATCTAGGCTTATATTTTGGACAGCTATATTTAATCGCAAATACACACTGGCCCTGCACGAGCCACATGTAAGTGGAGACAGTGTTCAAATTTGATCTTAGCAGGTTACTCATTTGCATGCATGCAGGAAAATCTTGTAGGAGTAAATCTAGTTTAATTGAGAGTTAAATAAATAAAGAAAAGCTGAAAAAATTCCAAACCTCTTAAAGGTAAATACAATAAGAGCTGGGATAGACAAGCAAAGCCACACAAAGGAATTGCCCTCAAAGTAAAATACTTTGGTAAATAAATTGATCACAAATTTAAATTTTGTTCCATGATAATATAACAAGACAATTTATAAAGTAAAATTAGTACACTGCAATATTTACATGTTTATGTAAACCTGTAAACATGCATACTTTTGTTGTATTGTCATTCAAGTTCAATGCACATGCAGACATGAATACATAACGAAACATGGGGAACAACATCTCTCTAAAAAGGCTTGTAACAGGTACAATGTACATGTACATGTACATGCCACTAGAATGTTTTAAGATCATGGAAGGCATTCATGAAAACGGATGTTCTATATTCTGTAGTACATGTACATGAAGGCACAAGTCAAACTTCATAACAAACTAATGACACATTAAAAAAGAAATCAGTCCAAAAGAAGAGGACTACATGTAGGTTTATTCTTGAGGAGTAGATAAGATATCTGTGAAGTTAAATACAATTTTTTTTATTATAGCAAGAACAATGAAAAGTAAAAAAGAAAACCAAGAAATAAAAATAGAAATTAGAAGTAAAAAATGAAGACATTGTTACAATAAATGACATACATTTATATGTACAGTATATACCGGTACAGTTTACATGAAAAAAAGAAAGAAAAAAAACACTGACATGATGAAGCTGATCTAATAAGGAGAAATATTTTTAAATCAGGTTTTCTGATATACATTGTATGTTGCTGTAATTTTTATTCCATGAAGATAAATTATCAGTCATGGGTGGGGTGTGTACCATATCCACCCTTTTTTTTTATCCTTTTTACACATCAGTTGCCACTCCCTTGCTTTATAATTATCCCTTTCCTGCTCTTTTTAATGCTCATTGTGTTTTGCCCTCTTTTTCTTGATGAACAAAATGTAGCACCAAAGCCATATAGTCTAGATATATTTTGTTCTTTAAATAAATATGATGTATTGTACATTATCAGTATAAATATAACTTGCAATCATGAATTCAAATACAGTATTCCACAAAAGGTTTGCTTATACATGTACATGAATACAGTTTATACTACTGTATTTTGATTCCTTTACAAGAACATGTCAGATACATTACCAAATGTTTGAGGGGATATTGAATGACGGAACATAAACTGGTGATGAACATGGTTAAGGCACAATACACATATGTTAATTTCATAAGAGAAATTTACTTAATTGCAATAAAGGCAAACTGTACAAGATTTATGGTCAGTATTGATCACTCTACTTATTTGGTGTACATGTCAACAATGTTACCCCCCCCCCCCCCCCCAACAAAAACAACTGCACTCCACTCCAAAACATAACATAAACAAAGCAAAACAACCCATACAGTAGGCTATAGTTTGTATTAAAAGAGAACTTTCCTTGTTTATGAAGTGATTTCCTTGTGTAGGCCTACAGCTGGCTTACTGTACATGTACATGTTTATACATGTAAGTTATGTATTATCTGTTAAAATTGGACATCACACTCATATCATATTTCAAAGCACAACTGTAGTTGACTATGTACGTGTACATGTACATGTATGTGTATGTACTTAATTTGTATTGCAGGCAGTGAATTGGAGCATGCTGATAAAGATTCTGTTTTGAAAAATCCACTACCAGTATATTGAATAAGGTGCAAGATTTTATTCAGGTACAGGGTGTACATGTACATGTGTACATGCAGATTTGAGTTGGATAATGATGTCATTTTATTCATTTATTTTTTTACTCAGTGTATTCTAGGACTTGATTTTATTGCTCTCACCTAGTGTTCATTTGGGTGTTGTATACTGTGTGAATATCATATGATATTAACTTGAACATTATTAATTGCATCTTTTTTTCTGAGGAATATCTGCAAATACAGAGCATAAGAATAACAGGATCGCACCAAGATCTGACAGAATGTAATATGAAATGATGAAAATAAAAAGCGGGAGAACGACAAGAGAAACAAAGAGACAAAGAATCAAAGAATGGGAAATAAATCAACATTGTACAAGAAATACAGATAGAAAACTTGGGGGAGGGGGGCATAAATAGAGAATATTTTTCCTTCACATTATACTTTAGGTCTTTCAAATGATTACAGTATGTCATGCCAGATCTTATTCTTAATCTTAACTTTCAGACAAGCTTTGTGGTGTAAAAGATATCCTCATGCACTTTGTAACATTCTGGTAGTTCTTCCGAGTCATTGTGATGACTCAAAGATTTGATAGATTCTGTCTAGAAATGAAGCCGTCATTGGTTTGCAGGCTCAAACCCTTGCCAGTCTCTGTGCTGCATAACAGTGTCTGCGCTCTGAGACTAGGCTGAGAGCATAGTGCATACTGCATAGGCTCTGTACTTTAGCTGCTTCGACACAGCCGGAGAATGACAGAGCTAGGCTCTGATCAAGGCTTTAGGGATCATGGTAAAGTGTCAAATGAGTGTCTGTGCCTTGAGACTACACCCCTCCCATTGATTGTGTCATAGCGATTAGACTTGGCAGTCGGCTAACTGTGACTCAATTTGAGATCATGAAAGACTGGACGTCACAGTGCTCTAGATATAATATGCTCTCTACATTGTACATGAAGGTCCTGCAGTATGAAGTTTACACACACATCATGTACATGTACATACATTCATGCATACATGCATGCACATTACATGCGTTGCAAGCTACATGTACTCTACAGTGTGCGCTGATAAATGCATTTCAGCACGCTGATTAAAAATCAGAAAGCAGCAGATGATTATGATTATTGTTTCATGTACATTGTACATGCATGGTTACTTGCAATTCTGTAGTATTTGAAGTGACATAAAGAGATAAGCTCTCATAATCCTCTGCTTGTAATGTATTTGTTCATAAATGCTCCATACATGAATGTACATGAATTTCATAACATACACTGTATGTATATTTGTAGGCCGCATTGTTTAAAGGGGCAGCTCACCTTGACATCAAGTACCACTTCCATGATATCAGAAAAATCAGAGGTCTAAGCAAATCATCTCAGGGGCAGAGGGGCTGTGACAAAATATCCATCTGAAGTGCTTGAAACATGAAAATACATGGAGCAAATAGAACCATGTGCATGTACCACATTAATGTGTGTCCTAAACAAATTTGTATAGGTTTTATTGTTTTATGAGACTCATTCCATAAACAAACATGTTAAAAGAGAGAAAAATATTTTTTCTTCTTTTAAATGTAAACAATCTATTTAAAAAAATTATCTGAAATGTTCTCAATATGCTTTATGTATATATATAAAGCAGCTTTAAATAGATTTATGCATTATTCATGGTAAATATTTTCATAATGGGCAATTCCAATAGTAAAGTACATGTATGTGCTGCCCCATACATTTCTAAGAATATAAAACAAAAGTGAACAAAAATTAAGATTGTTTATAATTGTGATGTACTTGGTATTTGGTATGATCCGATATTAACAGGGCTATCAACTTAACAGAATCTGTTACTACAACATTTGATGATGTCGGTAATGTATGGGATAAAGTACTATGGACATCCCCAGCTTTATATCCCCCATGTTATATACAGTGTACATGTATCTACCGGTAGTTTAATGTACCTTTAAACAGTTGTTTTGGATTTTCTGATGTTTCAATTTAAGGAAAGAAATGCTTTGTTTGTTTTGTCCATCACAGGAAGACTGTTGATCTTTTGATGAGGGAATCAGGCTGTATGCTGGAGCATGATTCAGCGGCCAAATTCAGGTCACACATCATGACCGGAGAATTCAGCGAGGTGAGTGAGAAGGCCTATTTACATTGCAGAAAAACCATTGTTTTCTTAAAAAATACCATTTACACTGTTGGAAATACACATGAAAAAATGTCTGTGTTTGCTCTTTCTGCTGTTGTTTTGGTGAGTAGTGTCGTGCACTTGCTCTGTATGCGATAGAAATGCGATAGCATGTGAGTGAGGAGCGTCACACGAGCGAAATATGTAATAACTCACCAGTGTTCTGAGGCAAGTTTCCTCAGGAGTATAAAAAATGACACTCTAGAGGTGGGTTTTTTTATTCAGGTTTCCCATCTTGTCTATGGGCAACTTCCGAAGAAACACTGAAATGTGAGAAAAGTTCTGGGTTTTCGCTTGCAGTGTGAATGCTCCTTGTGTTTGATTTTGAATGATTAGGTTGTTTTGAGAATGCTTGGCGAGTTGGTAACATTGCAATTGTAATTGGAGTAAATCGTAAATGTAGATGCACAAGTATGTGTATGTAGATGTGTAGATAATATTGATTGAAGGATGGGTAGAAAAGAATCATAGATTATCAAAATGCATACATGTACCAAATACCCAATATTTTAAATCAATACTCAATCAATGGAGAGCTGCGTAGTGCCTATTATGTAGGATAACTATATTATATAGTGAGGTTTTCTCTATGTGTGTGATTGTCAGTAAATATGCATATCAAAACATAAAAACTCCATTAAGGGAAAAGGATGTTTGGTATCTGTTTTGAAACTCAAGACAGATTCAAGGTCAACTTGCTGTTTTGATATGATATATTTACATGAATTTGATTTAATAATTGTGTAAGCAATCACACATTTTTTTAAATCTGGATGATTGTTCAATGTTGTTTGTTTTAAAACGACATTCCCTACAATAATTAAATCTTGCTAAGTCCATTTTATTGCTTGTATTTTCATTGTTTCTTTATAATGATATGGTATTCCCCCTTTTTAGGGGGAAGGGGATCTAATGGGGTTGCTTGAACTGTGAATTACCGCAGGGTTAAATACCACTAATGTGCATTGTATCGCGCAAAGTGGGGTTGTGAAATGGAGGGGGGGGGGGGGGGGGGGGGGGGGGGGTTAGAATATTGAAAGAGCAGGGGATAAAGCTAGTATCAAGAAAGTACCAGTAGTGCCAGGGAGGGGGGGGGGGGGGGGGAGGGGTCTGAGAGAATGAGTAGGAAGTCAATATGGGAACTGTAGGATGGGATCAAAGAGATTTGTAGACAAAGGCAAATGGGGAGCATTGAGGAAGTTTTTTCAATGGAAAGGTCATCGTTAAAGGTTGATTTATATTGGAAATATTTTGCAAAGGCAATAAATGTGAATTGCATTCAAAGGAATATATTTGTAGGTACATGTAGTTTGCACACCATTCAATCATTTATTATGAATAAGGCTTTATCACTTGGTATCACAGAAGAGCTGCGTTGAGTGGGGACACGCAGAGCTCAACCATGCAAATTCTCTCTTTATCAAGGAAAATTTTCATATCATGGACAAAATAAATATTATAAAATTATATGTCTCTCGAAAGCTCAGGATTCTGTCTTTCATGTCATGTCATTTTCATCAAAATCCATCAATTACTTACGACACAGTTGCTTGAGATTTACCCTCTTAATTCGTACAGTGTCACTTCGTTTGTCCCCATTTTTATTTGATCGCCGATTCGTATCGCTAGTTTTAGCTCAATGCGCTTGAACACCATTTGTCTTTGAGTTTTAAAAATCCACTGGTTGGAAAGAGCACATCTTAAGCTTTATTTTCATATAAAAAATGATGGGGGTATGTTTTAAAAAGATCGTGAAAAATCAGAGTGAAAAGTTTGAAACAATTTTTCTATATCAGAAAAACATACTTTTAATTCAATTTTGATACGAGAAGAAAGAGAATTTACTGGAGAATACGATCATGTAAATATTAAGAATGACCGCGAGATGGTGCTTGAGCGCAAATCCGATGAATACAGCTGTACCCTGACACTATGAACATGATGGACAAAGAAAGCAGACAAAATATACAGTTCCTCAGGTAGACAAAGGAACATCCCTTCACTGCTATTATGTAAAAATGTGTAGAACAGGTGAATATGCATGTGACTCCTGTTCTACACATTTTTACACAATAGCAGTGAAGGGATGTTCCTTTGTCTACCTGGACTTCTTGAAGAGTTTAGAGCCATTTTCAAATGCCATTTAAAATTTATTTAAATGGATTTGATGGTCCAAACTTACAGAAATAATTAATCTATATATATACCCCAGATATGCCGAAATTCAGCCCCTCTTGATAGACACTCTTAAATCTAGCCATGTTTCAAAACCCATGAAAACTTGTTCCGGCGACGCAAAAATGGCCATTAATTTTGTCACACGCATCAAAATGGGCTTCATATAATTATTTGAAAAATTCCACAAAAAAAAAAATTTGTCAAAAGAACCTGAAAAAAAATAGGCATGTAGAAATCCATACAGAGAACACATTTCTTGAAAAGGAAGGTGATTCATTAATTAATTACAAAATTATATCACCTTGAAAATGGCTAATTGTCAGTTATAGCCTAATTACGCAAAATTTGACCATTTCGTCTCTTATGTAAGTGGCCGTATTTTCAAAAGTACTTATTCAAATTTGACAAATGAGGTATCAAAATTCTTCTTTTCATGTGCTCAAAAAGGAAATGGGCAGGGGAAGTGAAATTTAGAAACTTTTAAAATTTCACTGTGATACCTATTATCACTAACAGGCGCTTGAGACACTTCTGTGCCCTTAATCTTTAGTCTTGACCCCCAATTTTTTTGTAAAAATTCAATCTGTAGATTCTGTACCTCTTCCAAAATCTTAATGGGGAGCCCTATTATATGTGTATAGTATTTATTATAATCTTCCTCAATAATTTGCAATATGTACTGTAGATTGCAATTTAAAAAAGTCTTGCAAAATTATATTGATCTGGAAATTATAATTTCTTTCAAACTGAATTTACTTTCTTCATTTTTTTCCAGTGGGGGGGGGGGGGGGGGGGGGGGGGGTTGATTTTGACTTTATTCACATTGAATTATGATATGGAAACAGGGCATCATCAAACTGTCATTGTTAATTTAAAAAATATATAAAACCTATTTATACTCCGTATACATGTAAATATCAGAAAAACATGTACTTGTCTGTAAATATATACTGTGGTATTTAGGAAGAAGATTACTAATTCACAAGAGAGGTAGAAGCAAACTGGTCTAAATCGATGTGCATTGATTATACTGATTGCAAGCATCTGCAGCCTCAACAAAGGCACAGAAATGAGAAAACAGAAAGTATCTTGCATTCTCTTACATGTATATGGGCTCTGATGTGTGACTGTGCTCAGCAACAAAGAGAGTGCCCATGAACTTGAAAGTACCTTGTGTGGTCTTGAAAATAGATTCTTGCAACTGATATCTTCTACAGTAGTCTATGAAGACAGTCATTTTGCAGGGGTTAATTCTTATCAACTTCTTGGAAGTTAATTTTGTTGAGGTACATGTGGGGGGGGGGGTGAACTATGATGTACATGTATTCCCCCTCTTATCTACCCCCTCTTGTCTAGTACCCCTCATTCATATTATTCTAATTCTCATATTTGGTTGCCAAATTGCCTACCAAAATGTGCAAGCTAACATACATGTACATGTACATGTAGTTTGTTTTTAAGGTGAGCAGTAGGCTCATCTAAGCATTTTCAAGATATAAATGCAGTATTTTCACAGTCATCAATTCATTTTCTGAAAGATTTATAATTGTTTAAAATTATGTACACTGTAGCATTTGATATCAAATTAATATCAACAAGATTGACTGTTAATCAAATTTAACTGTAGATCAAGGTATCACTGTTGTGTTGTTCTTGAGACGTAAGAAAATATGATTAATTAATATCATAATTAGTAAACCATATACCTTGTATCATTAAAAGTAGTTGTATAGATATAGCCATACATCTGCTAGTAGGCATCGTATTCAACTGAAGTATAAAAGTATTCTCCATTTTGTTTGTATTCTTCTGTTTATGAATCTTAAATTCAGTTATTAAGATTGAAATACCATTGATATTGAAATATGAGCATCAGCAAGCCACTCGTGTAACACGATCATAAATGAAAGAAAAATTGAAATGCTAGAATGGAGAAGAGATCTGTTCAGGAGATCGAGAGTCAAAATGTACATCAGTTATGAAATATGAGGCAATATGACAATATCAAGTACATGTAATACAATCAAATCCCAGCGTGCAGTATACCAGGGTGCTACAAGAATTTTTTTCACCACTTGCCCTGTCGGGCAAGTGGGTTTTCAATTTACTTGCCCAAACAATATTTCCACTTGCCCAAAACTTTAAAGCGAAAAAGGACTCGAGGTTAAAGCATTTATTATCTCGTAATGATAAGTTAGTGTTTTAGATAGCAAATTAATGCACATACATGTACAGTGTAACTGTACTGAATAATAACCTAATATGTCAAAGAAAATGGTCAACAAAGGATGGTTGAAGGTTTAAAAAACGCATTTTATTGATTCTCCATAAATAATCAGATTCACATGAATCTCGGCAAGGTAGAATGGTTCAAGCAGGTTTGACTCGCTCGGTCGGATCTTGAGACCGCAGTAATAAATTGAAAACGAGACAAAAACATTCATCTGATTTATATGAGCAGCGAGTTTTAAATAATATGTTCACAATCATTAACAGTCATTATGAATAAATATCAAACATTTGACTTTTTGTACTTACTAGAAAATCCCTGTTGTTTATTCCATTCCGATTCGCACGTGTTCATTTCCCTAGAATAATGACGTCATATTTGGCGTGATTCAACCAATCGGCAATCAGAGAATAGCAAAGGCCTGTCGGTGCGGCCTGCAGAGCTAGAGAGAGAGAGCGCGAATAAGCTCGCAGCTGGTACGATCGCGCTAGCTGTCTCTAGCTAGCTCACGGCCGGCCGTGCGTGGAGGCGGAGCGGCATTCATGGCTTGAAGTGTCACTGTTGCATGCGCGCTGAGCTAGCTGAGCTGGCTAGCTGTCTGTGAAGTTTTTTCGAAATCGGAACGATCGCTTTTTTGCTTCTGGATTTTGACGACGGGTAAGAAGTTGACGGGTGAATGGTAGAGTTCTTGGACACTAGGAAATTACTGTAAAAGTATCACTTGCCCGATCGGGCAAGTGATAATTTTATTTACTTGCCCGACGGCTCAATTTGGTTGCCCCGGGACATCGGGCAAGCGGGTTTGTCGCGCCCTGTATACATGTACATGTAATAATATAATGGATGGAGAGATTGAGCACTTCGTGGCCTTTATAACAGACCTGGGCTGGGCAGGGCAATCAGCTGTGTTTTATTCAGTACGGTGATGTTATGACAACAAACCAATGCACAGTATCGGTATACTACAGTATATAGACTGGCATTCTTTCTCACACAGCCAGGGGTCAACTCCATGCCTAATAACACTTCGGCTTGACTTGGTTTTAGGCTCTGATTATGAGTTCACCGTTAGTGCTAGTCATGATCTGGGTTTGGTTTGTCTAGTGGGCGATTGTGTTGTCCTCCCCTTTGTCTTTGGCTATCCTATTGATCCTTTTCTCTCTCTCTCTCTCTCTGTTGCTCTCTCTGTTTCTTTCTATCACCCTCTAGCTCTGTCTCTCTCTTTCATTCTCTTTGTCTGTCTGTCTGTCCCTGTACATCCTTCTCTTTGCCTTTCTCTCTTTTTCTGTTGTTTTATGGCTCTCTATATCTCTTGTTCTCTCCTTTTCTCCCATATTCTCTGTCTGTCTTGTACTTGATTTCTTTCAGTATATCTTTCATTTCTCTTTCTCTACCCCTTCCTCACTTCCCCTACAATGTACATGTATACATGTCTGTCCCACTCCTCTCCCCCTCTCCTTGTCACTATCCCCCTCTTCCCCCACTGTCTGTCTCTGTCTCTCTTTCTCTCTGCTGCCTCAATGTTGCCCCTTTCTCATGTTTTTCTCACCCTCTCTACAAAAGTTAACTTTGTCAAAAAGGGTCCATGGTCAAATGAAATATTAATATGTCATCAGCAATTGTATTTTTTACATGTAGTCCTGACTGCTTTGCTATAGACAGGTAGAATGCATCTTTATTCTTGTACACAACTTCATCGCATTCCCCAAATATATCCGTAGGGAAGGAAACACTGTGTCATACTCATACCCAGACCTTCAATGTAAAATGCCAATGCACATGTTCACTGAAAGTAGCGTCTCGCAATGACGTAATTGTCTACCGGCCCTTTGCAAATAATCGCAGCAGGGATCGCAACAATATTGCCTTCCTTTATCGTGGGCTGAAATTGAGGCGATTATGAACTCATTTAGATAATTCCTTGGAAGGAAATGAACTTATAGGCGGAGGTAATTCATCCTTGCATAAATAGTTTTCTGTACTTTCATTGGAGACTCTGGCAATTATACGCTTTGAGCCTCGGTAATCTGCACCCAGCTCATAAATCATGGGTAGTTTTAAAGGAAAGGGGGAGGGGGTTGTCTCAGAATCTATAGCCTCTACAGGTAAATAATTCATTTATGATACATATTCCTTCATTTACCACGAAAAGCTGCAAAATCTGAGGACATCTTTTGCCTGTTGTCTACAACTTTGCTTTGCCATTGGCAAACTCGTCAGAATTTGTCTGGCCCCCCTATTCACAATTGTCTAGCAATCTGCCTGGTGCCATTTGGAGTTTCCAAATCATGAATCGTCACAAAAATTAAAATCCATTTGATTGAAAGATT
Organism: Strongylocentrotus droebachiensis; assembly: GCA_035222895.1. Classification (NCBI taxonomy): domain Eukaryota; kingdom Metazoa; phylum Echinodermata; class Echinoidea; order Camarodonta; family Strongylocentrotidae; genus Strongylocentrotus; species Strongylocentrotus droebachiensis. The sequence continues at coordinate 11,793 of JAVYIG010002229.1, forward strand.
TTGGTACTTACCAATTACCATTCCTATTATCGCAGGAATAAAAGCAGGAAGATTTCCTTCCTAGGTACATTTGAACACATGTGTCAATCTATTAAAGCTTATCTGTAAACCTCAAAGTTCCTGCTGAGAGAAAAATGTAGTAGTTTATGAGATGTTTTTGTTGACATAAATGTAGGCCTATTTTTTATAGACTTTCAAGGAAAGTGACTCTAAAACCCCATCTACATGTATATTTCTAGGAAAAGTTTAGGAAAAGTGTGAATGCTACCATATTGATGCATGTGTCATCAGCGTTCAGAATGAGCGCCTGTTATTATGACTGCGTGAAGTGCAAGTCAGAGGGGAAGAAAACAGCATAATGTGATTCATGTTTTTAAAACAATTACCCTCTGTAACCTCCTTGAACTGCAAGTAACTACACTGTACAATCGGTCTGTAGGATAATGATCACAAAAATTGATAATTTGCATACAGATTGATTTTTGTCATCGTAATCTACTGTATCATAAATGGAATGAAAAGGAGTTAGATCAAATGTGAAAAATATGAAAATGCAGAGCAATGGAGAATTGCCTATGATAATTGGTTGCCCCCCTCCCACCCCCACTCCCAAGTAAAGCTTGAACATTTCAATTTGTTTTCGTGTTATGGTGTTATGTATGAACTATGAAGTATGAACCCAACAAAGTCTCTGTTGCCTCTGTATATTATTTTAGCAACAAAATTTACATATACATGTATATATTTTTGTACTTAAAATATACAAAAATTACATTGTTGTAGCATGATATGACAATTGTTTAATAACACTGCATTTTCAAAAGTAAAATAGCTTGAAAATAGCTTGATTGTCACATTTTTAAGTGTAATGTACCACTAAAGCTGATAGGTGAACTTGTAAGCTATCGCTCAACTTTTTCCCCCAAGACGCAATCCAAATCCGATTCCGAATCGCAAATTTGATGCTGTAGCACATTTGTTTGTTGGGAACACCTGATCAAATATTGTGTCATGTCTTTTGCAAGTACATTTCAACATGGTTACCGTATCTGCATTTGCATTTTGCAGGTAGTAAATATAGCACTTGAAATGTCTTAAAACATTTAATAATAATAATAATAATATTTCCCAATACATGTTCATGTATATATACAGACATTAGTCAGGGACAATGCACGCACATTGTATCCTTTGTAGTAAAAAGCACTTCTCACATTTTTTTCTAATCTTGAAGAAAAACACTAAAAATTTTGAAGTGTGTAATTTTATGTACATTTAATGTTCAATTCTCATTGTTGAATCCCAAATACATTTATAAAACCTCTTAGAGTAATTGCCAATAAAATACTGGATTTTAAAGGGGATAACTGACATATCTGGCCGGCTAGAATTTATTGTGGATAAAATTTGTTCATTGGAGTGCTTAAAAAAAAAATAAGTAAGATTTCTGGGAGAAAGTTGATTTGCATCAAAAAAAATTCTAGTGCGGAACGACCCCCCCCCCCCCTCCCTTTATATTTGCACGGATCCTAAATGGGACATACTGCATGTGAAGTCATGTTTCCATTCCACCTCATAATTTGGGTGGAAATTAAAGGAGTGCGTGAGAATGCAGCGTGAGTGATGAGGTTGCCAATTTGTGATGCTCCTTATTGTGAATATTTCATGAGCAGCTGAGTAAGACTTGCAAAATCTCATTTCAGCTGCTTACCTCTCTCCCCACTGACACAGCTAGTGCCTGGGTCGGGGCAGGGAGGGGAGTGAAATGAATGAATTCTCCTCTGCATTACTTGAAGGGCCTTTCCATACATAAGAGGAAAAAAATTGGAAATAGGAAATAAATGTACATGAAGGAACGGGCTCAACCACGAGACATACATTTCAGATGTGTACATACATGTATGGGATGAATATGATGATGTAAAGAAATAACATAAAAAGAAGCTTGATTATAGTGAAGTACAGTATCTGGATCAAGAGTCCAAGAAATATCATGCAGGAGATATTTGGCCTCGTGAGAACTGTAATTTTATGACATAAACTTATTACTGATGGAAATGGATAATGCAGTAACCATGGCAGCAAATGTTGAATGGTTGTTCTGGGAGGCAAGTGAAAAAAGGATGCAGAGCAGTAGGTATTAAACAGCAACAAAGAGCAATTCGAAATATACGGTTAGCTAAAAAAAAAGGGCTCTGCAATATTCAGAAGAATCAAGATCAACTCCAAGCATACCCCATGGAAAAAATGTTTAGAAATCAAAAAAGTTTTTAAGTGAGCATGGAGACATTTCTATTTTTCTCTACACTATTACGTTGCCATACACAAATTGGGTAAGTGATTTCTCTGTACAAATCTTATCGTTCGAAACCCTCAGGTTTTCCTGGTGCATTTCAGGGTGGAAAATAGGGCTTCTTGACCTGCTGTATTTAAAATAAAAGTGAGATTTCCTTTCAAGCAGTGCAATGTTTTCAATTTTTGTTATTGCTTTACACAAGGGTTCCTTTTTTGAGAGAGATCCAGACCATTTCCAGAGCTACATGTAAATTGCCCTCTGCTTCTGTGTAGTGTTTCATTGGTGCATGCATATAGTTTGATAACAGCTCGAGTCATTTATTGATCCTACATGGCGGCTCGCTGTGTAGATCGAGGCAGCCAAGTACAAGCAGTTGAGTTGGGTCAGTCGGTCACTTGAACTCTTGAACTTGCTGGCTAAGCATAGGGAGCAAGATATCTTGTCTGTAAATCACCATTCCATGGGTGTTGCAAGGATGACATAGCATCCTCTTGCACATTATCGCTTCCTACGGATCTTGATCACCCTCCTTCCCTCAGTCATACAGTATAGGCCTTTTTTCTTCTTCTTGTAACCCCTCCAGGCCTTCAGCCAACTATCCAAGTACTAGTCTTGTCTCCCTTGCTACAATATGTCCATGTCATCCTGCATTGCATTGTCATATAGTATGAAATATTTTCTCTGTAAAATGCAATGGTTTGTAGACATGTTGATGATTAGGTATACATACAAAAGTACACAGTTTTCTTTTTGTGTCTGTTTGTGCTCTGAATCACACCCCCCCCCCTTTTTCGCTACCTTTGATGATAAAGATAAACGGATAAAATGATTATAGACACTATTAATACAGATATAAGATGATAACATTATTTGTAACTAGAAAATGTTGTCCTTATATGGATGCTTCTTCTCATTTCTTCTCGGCCTCAGTGCATTTTCAATCACAATTGTCTGGGAGATATCATTGTTGACATTGAGTACTTTTGTTTACACTGTATGTATGCTAAAGCATTTACAAGTTGCCATCTGTAATTTTTCTCTTTTTATTTAAGCATTTTCCAAGACAGTGCATGATCAATGGAAGGTTACATGGCTACACATACAAAGGATTTAAAGAGAAGGTTGAGTTCTGGGAAGAGGTGAAAAATAATTTGTGAGCTTTACTCATTCTTATTATGCAAGTGTGGAAGAACAATAGATAAGACATGTTCCCTGAAAAGCATGGCTCTTCAAATACCTTCATATTCTAAATATTCATGTAACATCGTAAAAATCGGGGGGGGGGGGGGGGCCGGCTTTTTACGCCACGTGTTCGTGTAGTCCCATATACATCTTTCTGTGTACAGTGTTTGTAACTTTACCAAGACTTGGCCAAATTTCTTATCATTTTGATGATTCCAGAACCTTGCAATACACACAAATTCTTATATGCTAGATGATCAACCTTTTCTGATCGATTCCACACCGTTTCTTTCAAAATGCAATCGCATGACCAGAACTCAACTTCATCTTTAAGTTTTTCTTTGTTTTTTATATATGGTTGTTTACCATATATTTTCCCAATCCTACATGTAGTAGCTTCACGAAAAGTCAAACATGCTCAGAATGTAATCATGCTTTTGTGGAAACATAATTATAAATAATCGGGACTTCTAATATAAAGAGCTCAAATCCGTCAAACAGTGATGCCCGTGGCGCTGTTTTAATATGCTGTCCAAATGTAGCTAGCTTGAGCTGTGACTGCAAATGAGCATACCGGTAGATGTAATGTGAAGCATAAAACTGATGTTCTGTGACATTCAGATTATGTTGGATTATGTTCATGTTAAATTGATGGCATCTACATGTATATTATGTCAATGACAATCATGTAATATTTTGATGACATTTGCATTATGTTGATGCCATTCATGCTATCGAAAAAATATTCATATTATATTGATCACATTTATATTATGTTTGATGGCCATTTATTATGTTGACGATCACATAATATTATGTTGATGATCACATTATATTATGTTGATGATCACATTATTATGTTAATGATCACATTATATTATGTCGATGATCACATTATATCATGTTGATGATCACATTATATTATGTTGATGATCACATTATATTATGATGATGACATTTATGTTATTTTGATGACATTCCCATGATGCTGATGACATTCTTGTTATGTTGATGAGTGATGATCATATCATATAATGTTGATGAGATTCAAAATTATGTTGATGATCACATCATGTTGATGACATTCATATTGTGTTCAATATTAAACATGAACATGTCTGCAATGAGCCACAGGCTGTTCAGGTCACAGCCAGTGCTTGCTAAGGCTACATACCTGCTACAATATTAACATGAACGCTGCCCTGCCTGATGATGATTTACCAGTGCTGGGAATCGGGTTACATACATGTACATGTATTCTGCACCTCAACCGTTGCACTCATGTTCAGCCCCCATGCGTGTGACATACAGTGTACCTGTAGACATTCAATTGGCAACATGTAGTTTGAGATGGACCGTGCTTTGTAGAGAATGCAAGTCTGAGCATGCATTTTGGGAACCTGTAGACCTCTATGTTACTCTGTACTGGCCATGTATTTCATTATGAAAAGGTGATTAGTTATTTTTTATTAGTATAAAACGTTGGCTGCATGCAAAAATTCTGTACCATTATCCATATTGTTAATGGCAGTAAAAGCTAGCCTACATGTACTCGCGGCATCCAACAAAAAGGACACATTCATGACCTAGTTCATGTACAAATAAAAACAATTAGTCCTTGACTGTATTGAGTACGTTACTATATTATTTGAAGTTAAATTTGACAATGCTTGTCTTTGCGATCTTGTTATTTTCTATATATTTATATTTTTAAGAATTTTGATCTCGTATGATTCTATACATCAATGATCTTCAAGACTGCATAATGTCTTTGTTGTCATGGTGATCACGTTGTAATTTATTGTTGTTGCCAGTAGCAATGTGTCATTTCCCTTGCCTGTTGCTGATGGCTTTTTTGAATGACTTTTCTGGGTCATGTTGAAGGTCAAATACTTCTTTCACCTCATTTTGTACTCTAAGATAATCATTCAGTGATTGATCGCGTTTGTATGAATTAAACAACTTCATTCACAATCAATTTTACTGAAATTGATTTGGACAATCATGTATGAGTGCACTATCTTCATACATTTTTTGTTGTTGCTGTTGTAGTGAATTTGAATTGGTTGAATATTGCATAAAGTTTTAATGGATACTATAAAGAAATTAGGAAAAAATATGATGGATTTTGAGAAAGATTCTATACTAAAAATACTGGCACATACACGTAATCAACTATTCATTAGTGAACTACATTTTTAAATTGCATTGGCCGTTCATTGTATCCTCTCTATGTAGGTACTATACCTCTTTCCCCTATATTTTACTTATCCCCAATTAAGCTTCCGTTGGGCAGTAATTCGCCAATAGGTTTAAATGCCATTCCCCTTTATTGATGACGATAAAAGCTTTCCGTCAATAGCCCTGTTCATATTTGCCACCTGTCTGTAAAACAGCCGCAAATGTTGCTTCTGTTTTGTTTGTGAATGGGCTACTAATAGCGGTAGACATTAAAGGGCATTGCCATATTTTGAAAATTGATTGTTTTGCTTCCTTTGTATTTTACAGCTATTTGCATTATTTTACAGCTATTTGCATTATTTTACTTGCTCAGGCCTTGGAAGAATGTGGTTTTATTACAGATGCCAGACAAAAATTAATGGTATCTTTCCAAAGACAATTACAGCTTGTGCAGTTGGGCATGCAGTCAAATCAATAAAAACAGCTGATTGTAAACAACTATGTTTTGTTTGTGGTAGCTCTTTTGAGACTTACTCGAGTAAAAGTAATTTGATGGTAGCGATATTTTATGTTAATTATTTCTTTACCAGTGCTTTTTCAGTGTTCCAGAGCTTTAAAAAAGAAAAGTTTTCAAGAGCAAAATTGCTTACTGATCCCATATATTTTCTATTTCACTGGTTATCACAAACAACACGATAATTGCCTCGGGAGGGGATATAGTAGAATTACCGGTAAACGAACAGAGCAATACTGCACTCTTCGAGACTCCGGTATTATCACAGTGTTGCCTCTCGTATGGACAGTGGACGAGAAAAAAATTGCTCTCCGATGCACATCACCAAATAAGCAGTATTGCAAGGGGCCAATGCCATTTAGAGCTTAATGCCATTTCTCTGGGTTCATATCCAGCCTGCCCCCCTGTCATAATGATTGAAAGCATCACCGTTCACTGTCGATTAGTTACATCTATTTACCCTCCAATCATCAGCGTTATCATATACAATGTACCTGTAGTCTCATGACCAAGACATTGTTTCTGTAAATTTCAATTCAAGACTATTAATTTGATTCATCAAATTTTGTAATACTATCAATATTAACGTTGAATATTGCAAACAGGTCATTATTACATCAATGCACTATTGCCTTGTCTTGTAAAGCATTTATTGTTTATATTGTAACATTTACATGTACAATGTACATCATACCAAGAATATATACATTTTTGTAAGGAATATTGTACATCAAAGGGCAGGAATACATCTCATTTTTCAGAATACCTATACACTTATTTTTTGGGGTGAGGTTTTCTTTAAGTAAAGTAATCTCACTTCTCTCTTTTTTGTAAGTATGCAGCGTGCATCCATGGGTAACATTTCAGCTTGAAAAAGGAAACATCGATCAAAATTATTAATGTTTTTCGCTACAGCCAATTGGTCACAGACGATCAACCTTTCAGATGTATTCACTGTAAATGTATGTGGGCTAACAGGTATATATGTACATGTAGAAGCTGCCCTGTGACTCTGGAAAGGAATTTAAAGTCAAGGCCACAAAATATATGCTATTTTTTGCAGCCTCCCCCCCCCCCTCCCTCACCCAGTCACCCTTGAAATATGGAAAATATCAAGGCATGATTTATATTTACTGTGAGCACATTTCAGCCTAAGCAAGGAGGTACCTGAGGTAGTTGTGTTGAATGTATATTACAGAGAGACAACAATTTGTTTCTATGAATGTGAATATATTGTGAATGTGATTGAATTGTGCCTAATTTCATAATTTGTTTACACCATTTTTGGGGGTAATGAAAAGTGGAAAAGATTACCGGTACACTTGTTTTTACATGTAATGTTATCAATTATATATATTTTTGAATTTGAAAAAAATAAATCCATAGTCCTTTTAAGGCATTTTATATGAGGTAACCTGTACCTGTATAACTGTAACATTTTTAGATTTAGTTGTTGGACTTTCTTAGATTAGAACAGATCGATGGAAAATGGAATAAATCTGGTATGATACTATGAAGAAATGGTGAAAACAACTACAAGTAGTCTGAGAGAAGTGAAGAAATAGAAAAAGCAATCGATCTAGAATATGAAAACAGCTTGTAAAGAGTCTAAAGCTTGAATACATATACTAGAGGCCCTGGGGGGTGTTTCATAAAGCTTTTGACTTACGACTATAACAAATCTGGTATCTATGACAAATCTGATTACGACTATCGTATCTTGTTATTGAAGTGAAAATACGTTTCATAAAACTAATAACAAAGTGATCGTTTAAAAAACGATCATTACGATTATGCGCGTGCGCAATAGCTCCAGTGTGCTTTGCCGTCGTCTGCAATCACCGTGACAATGAACCCAACTTCGCCGCTTGAAATGTTTTTTTCATAGAAATCCCGTAAGTACATGTCATATTTAATCCATAATACGAAGAATTATATTCATAACTCGACATCTGTGTGCTTATTTATATTTAAATACTTTTCCAGCGGTTAAACAAAGATTGATTATGAGAGCTCGTATGCGAGTGTTTGTCAAATTTCATGCGCTCAAACCGAGAGCGGGAGCTGAGTGTAACGCCCAGGCTGGTGGCGGGCAATTTTGCATCAGTCCTACCGTCATCCGATGCTGTTGTCTGGAGTGACTGAGCTGTCAGCTGTCGGAGTTGACTGAGCTGGCTGAGCTGAGCTTAGTGTCGGATTTAATAAATTTAGAACCGAAAATTACAGTTCTATTTAATCCTAATTATTGAAACAGCAACTCCTGCAGTAAACCGCAAGAACCCAAACAGTGTCTAGATCTAGATTTCAATAGACTCTAGTCTAGATCTAGACTAGACATGCTAGAGTAGACTTTAGTTTTAGAGACGAGTCTAGTCTACTGTCTAGTCTAGAATCAATCTATATCTTTAATTTTTGCGTAGGGTCTAGTCTTAAGACTAAAGAGACTAAAGCTACTGTAGATCTATATAGCAGGGAAAAAATATTTAAACACTTTCGGGGGCTACTTTACAAGATTGGTTACATGAAAGGGGGGGGGGGGGATAAGAGCACATTTTTTTTTGTCCAGGATTTGATAAAAAAATTCGCAACGACTCGGAGAGTCGCTGAATAAGCGGGGGGTTGAAGGGGGTAAGAGCACCTTTTTAATTTTTTTTTTGTCCCAAAAATTTGGTCGATTGCTATTTCGATCTGTTGGGGGGGGGGGGGGGGGTATAGGCTTAAGTTAATCCAAGGCCATGGCCGTGGATGCCCTTTTGATTGGCCTCAATGCCCCTCTCATTGGCGTTGGAGATTTCCAATTTTGTTCCCTTTCCAATTCAATTTGTGCTGTAATATAGGAATGTGCCCCACAGAAAAGTGACCTTGCCCTAAAAATATTGAAATTTAAGCCTGGCCGGGTAAGTCAGGTTTTTGGGGTCACCCATTAGCACAATTTTTTTTTTTTTTTTTTTTTTTTTTTTTTTGGGGGGGGGGGGGGGGGGGTTCCTCCAAAACACAAAAAAAAAAGAATTGAGGGGGGTTCAACCCCCCCAACCCCTGCGTACGCGCCTGAGCACAATATCTGTTAATAAATATACCTTGGCCAGCTATATTTAGCATGACGTCATCTTGGACAAAAATATCAACAAATTTAAAATTAGTAAATAGTAATGCCCTGCCTCCATGGGTGTCGATCTGTCACTGATACCTATTCATCAGGGGGGGATGATCTATTCATTCACCCCCCCCTCCTTTAATAGAAAATAATGGACGAGAAACTTCCAATTTTTGTTAGTTGGCCTAATAATGAAGGAGGTTTTTTGTGTGAAATCCAAATTAAAACACGTTAATTCTGCAAATGCTCATCAAACTTAAATGGTCATACTCAGTTTTCATTCTAAATATTAAATTCCCCCTCTCTTTTACAGGAAAATGTACATTGAGACTTGTCGCAGTACCAAATGCTTGCCTCCTCTGAGAATGTGCTTGAAGAATGTCCTGGAGAAAACAGACCATCACAAGAGAAGGTAAGCATATACAGTCAAACCTGCTTTAGTGACCACCTGTCTTATAAAGACCACATTTTTTGTCTCCCTTTAAAATGGTTTCTCATTGAAACATGTACTAAAGGAACCTGTGGGGATGCAAAGGGGTGGCTATGCATCAAAATGTCTAGTAACAAGTTGCTGTAGTGTTCATTAAGTGTATTTTAACTTCCAATGTATCTCTTTTTAGAATTAACATTTGAAGTTAATGTAGAAAGGTGGGGGGGGGTCAATAATATGAAAAGGAATGGCAAGCAATATTTAATAATGCTATTATATTTGTATTTTCTTTCATATTTTGTCAATATTTATTGAAGTGTTTATAATTCTGTTCCAGAAGGAGGGCTTCCTGTAGAAAGATCATGGGGTGCCTTGAGGTTCCGGCCTTGAATTTCTGCCCTTTACCTCAAAGCGATGGCCTCTTGGAGGAGCAAAGCACAATGGACTGGTAATTCATAATAAATATTACATGTTTTTTAACCAATCTGGGAAATAATTAGAGATAAATTCATAGGATTTGATTCTGTCATGGCATTTTTAGTGAACAGACATTTGCCCCTGCAACGACTGCTCCAGGCTTTATTTCGTCAAAGGTATAGGGTTCGGTCGAGGGCTGCAATTGGGATTGAGATGGTTTAGAGTTAGGTTTTGTTCGAGTGTTGGGTCCAGGGATAATGTTAATTATTTTGTTTAATAGTGTAGGAAATTGACGTGGAGCTGTGGTCACTGGATGAAGTGTCATCCAACACAATTTTGCAGGTGCTGGTGAAGCTGCATGTATGTTGCTCATCATCTGTATTGTGATAGCAGCTTAAACATGATGAAGAGTGGAAGGGGAAATAGTATACAAGGCTTCTTTCCATCATTTACAATAGCTTTAGTAAAGTAATAATACACTGACCTGCAGTTTGTGAAACATGTATTGTAGCACTGTATTACCAATTGAAAGAAGTAAGCGATTTTTACGACATTGACAATTGTTTACTGCATGGTTATGCTAAACACAAAATTAATTCTTAACCTTAATCCTGGATCTATTGCAAAACATAAATGTATTTAAACATTCCGAACCCAAAGTTAGGTAACCCTAAATCCCTTTCTACATACCGGTAGTCCGGTACTGGTATTGTTCAAAGTTGATATTTTATTACACCTTTACTTGAAGTTCTAAAATTTCTGCAAAATCATACCCTGCTGTTCACTTTATAATTATTATTTTACACTGCTTTCATGAACATGCCATAAAAGTGAACTCATTGGATGTCTCTGTACAAACGGGTGCCTGTACATGTAATGCAAAAGCTCATGATGATATGGTAGACAAGACAAGGACCTTGCTGTCTAAAGCTCAGAGACCAGATGACAGTGTCTGAAGTAAGTTGCCCAATAGAAGAGCATGAACTTTCAGTTGCAATTGTCAACCAACCCATCCATGCTTCCTGCAACCCATCCCACTTTCACAATATATTCTCTAGACAACAGTAACCTACAATCAACATTTGGTTTAGTGATTAAGAAAGGCGACAGAAAACGATTTAATCTCCTTTTTCATACTCCTATATAGGAATTTGTTGTTATTGATTTTTTATAACTAAAATTGTTATTAATTAAATTATTTATTTTTTAATTATTTATTTATTTTATTATTATCAATATTTTTTAAATTGTTTTTCTCTCTCTTTTTTTATTTTTTATTTATTTATTTTTTTTTTTTTTTTATTTATTTATTTATTTTTTTTTTTTTGGGGGGGGGGGGGCAGGCAGTCAGCCCATCAATACAAGGCCTTATTATCGCATATGGCTATATCCTGGAGGTAGTCGCCCCAGAAGTGTGATAAATAACAAATATTTTTGTTAACAAAAAAATCATGACAAAAAAGCACGAAATATAGGAATGTACTCCTGTCGAGCAAACAGTATGTTAATGATGATAATAATAATAGTGTAAACTTATAGAGCGCACACACCGTCCAGGTACACTCATGGTGCTAGCTCAGCAACAGTTCTCTTTAATACAAGTAAAGTAAATGTTTATTTGATAATAGAGTTATACCATCAGAAAATCGAAAACAATTTTGCAACATTATATAAAACTAATAACCTTTTGAAGATTACTAGAAGAAGCAGAAGAACAAAAAGGAGAAGAAATACACTGATGATGTTAGCTTTACATCTTAAAGTGCTTGTACAATATTTGATTTTCTTCTTCTTTTTCTTCAACTAATCTTTTGTTCATGAACAGCCAGCTTGTCAGAATTGGTTACAAAGATGCAAGTGGACTTGTCTTCAGTAGTTAAAGAGGAGCAGTCAGCTGAAGGAGCACGCAACTCCAAAACAATGTGGATACTGGATACTTCTCTCAAGTTCATCTCTAATCAGACATGGCTCTTCAGGAATCAAGATTAGACAGTGGCGGTAGAGGAGTTTGTGACCCTCCTGACTGTGGACTACTTGCAATATACATGTACTAAATTAATGGATTGTAGAACTACTGCACAAAACTCGACCAGTCATGCTTGAACAAATCGTAACAAACACTTGTTGAAGCATTGATTTATGTAACTGTTATTAACCTTAAGGTAGGGTTAAGCTTCTAAATTTGATAAGAAACTTTGTCCCAAAGGAACCTCAAGCTGCGATCCCCCCCCCCCCCCCCCTCTGCTATTCCGTTAACCCTTCAAGGAAGGGATCAAATGAATTAAAATCCAAACTTGATTAATAACGAATTGATCTGTTAAATATTTTCATCATTTCAGTATAGTTCTTTGTGTGGAGATCAGTGAATGGATATTTTCATGTACAATGCAAGTGAGGTGTCTATCTTTATTGGAATTCAGGATGTGAATTCCAATGAAGATGGCTTGTTTTCAAGGAGCGAAGCAAGATGGATTGCTGTGAACTTAATGACATAGGGAATGTGTCCCTGTATTGTCGGATTGAGGTTTGGATGGCATGGATGTTGAGTAATGTGAAATTAGTGAAAAGAATGGCAGAATATACTAAATTTGTACACCAGCCTATGGGAAATAAAAAAAATTGCTTTATTTGAACACTTTTGTACACAGGTCTATGGAAAAATATAGCAATAACAACACTTACCGCCGCTTTTTTCAGCGGTAAAGTTTTATGAAACGGAAAGTTACCGCTGCTTCCAAATTTACCGCTGAAACTGGAATTTACCGCTGAAAATGGGACTTACCGCTGCGGTAAATGCTTTATGAAACGGGCCCCTGATCCCACTGTAGTCACAAATAATTTTCATTATTTCTGGAAATCTAGATTTGGGAGTGTAGCCCATTTGTCTGGATGTGTATTTATTGGATTAAATTTGGATATGTTTCTGAATGAGCTTGATGCACCATATTGAATCATTGCTTCTCTAATGCAGCTATATGTTGATGTGATGATGAAAGAATTTCCATATTTGATTGTTTGCATTCCTGAGAAGTGAGCATATTCATGTTTAAGACTAACATAAACTCTCAATGGTGTATCGAGGAATACATTAAATAAGTCTAGCCTTTTTTGTTAACTTTTAGCTTGTATTTGGGGTCTAAATGTTTTGAAATTACCAAAAATATGCATAAGAGTTTTGAATTCAATCTATAGATAAAGGAGCCGATATACATGTATGTACATGTACATTGTGCATGAACAAGTATGATCTGAGGATAACTTTGCATTATAATTCCAAATTGCTAAAATGGATTTTTGTTTTTACTACTACAGTGTATCCAATTACAAATGTTCACTAATAATATGATCAATATTCACACACAATCGCTTACACGTACTGTATGTGATGAAAATTTCTCTGCCTAAACTTAGATGTAAATTTGCAGTGTGAATCCTACTTGCACTTTTTAATGGTTTTCATAAAAGTGTAATTACTGTATGTGAGCAGACACTCCAAGTGCAGCGTACACAAGCCTAATGATCTGAGTGCCAATTACATGTAGCTACCCTGAATACAATTATTGCATAGGCACAAACCCCTTGTCATTTGAATTAGGTTATTAAACCAACACTCAAAAGGACATAAAGGTTCATTCTCTATGTTGCCATTTTTTTTGCCCCAGGTACTTTTGTGTGTGTTTGAAAATTTCCCTGTCTATACTTACATCAATATATGTAGTGTGAATCCAACTTGCACTTTTAATGGTTGTAATAAAAGATAGAGTGTAATTTTAATGGAAGCAGACGTTCCACCTGCAGCGTATACAAACTTTACATTTGCAGGCCAAAAAAATGAAAAGGAAGAAATAGCCTTACAATCAATTTTCAACGGTCCCAGGAATGAATCCTGTATTTTTTTATCCTTCTCAGTCTTATTATAACATCAAAACTAAACATTCAGTGGCCACTTTGATTGAAAAATCGATGTTGAGAAATGAAGACATTAACCAGATCTCCACACCCACCTTTTGTTGGAAGGGGGTCTGAATGCTCCCCATAAGGCCTGTCTTCATCAGCTCGAATTTGCCAAATAATCCGCTATTTTAACCATCCCGATCGCAAATTAACCAGTTAATTCGCATCTTCATCAGCCCGCAGTTGCAATTGGCGGGATATTTGGTGGAGAAAATATTCTGAGAAATATTGGTCTTGTTTCCAAAATATCCCGCTATTTAGGAAATAGCGGACTAATTTGCGCCCGTCCAAGCTAGTTTGTGATGAGCGTATCGGTCTGGTGAAAACGCAATTTCAAACTTCGGGATAATATCCAGAGTCTGAAAATATAGCAGGTTATTTGCACACTTGAGATGATGAAGACAGGCCAATGTAGGTTACACACATATTCCTGGATCGTGATTGTATCACTTCATGGTTCGCATCAGTAGGGGGAAAAAATTGCCGTGAAATGAAATGTACGAGTGGGGAATGTGTAATCAGCGATGAAATTAGAGAGAGCGATATATATGTGTGGTGTGTTGAAGCATTGAGGTGTTGCATGTTGTGAGAATCATGAAAACACAAATAACATTTTATTAGAAAAAAGTTCTGCTAGCAAGGAATAGGTTGATGACATAGAAGAAAACAAACATAAGATACATTGTAATTGTTTCTTTGTTTCTCTTTTTTTTGGTAGTTATCATGAAACGTGCTTGGAATTCATTTAAATTGATTCTTTTTTTGTGTCATTGTACAATTCAATAGTGTTTGTTCATGGAAAGGTGTTTAAACTAAGGAATTCACCATTAGAATATGAGACTTGAAATTGCTTTCAAATTTCCTTGCTTTTTATTGAGTTATGAAAAAATAATCAAAAAATTCTTATATCCATAGTTTGTTCTTTGAAGGATTCATCATTCATCATTTTGTGCCTGAAATTATCATTAGCATAATGATATGTTTAAATCGATTTACTTATTTAATTTACCTCTTTATTTTTTTTGTCTTACAGGCTGATGAGGATCTGGAGGAGTTGAAGTCACTAATGGAATGCCCGCAGGGTGATACGGTAACCATGACAACCTTTTTTGAGAAAAACCTGAATGTATTTTGATGGATCAGAAATCACAATATTAACGTCGCTTAAGAAACCTGATCGATTATTGCAACACAGTGTACTGAATAATCAGTTGCAGATTGATTGCGTTTTCCTCTAACTTGATTCAGATCATTCTTAAATCCCCCAAACAGGCTGGCTTCAATTCCTTTCAATAAATTGCCCCATGCCTATGGAACAAACTCCTTGCATTTATGTAAAATAGTATTTCACTTGACTTTTTCAAAAAACATCTGAAAACATACAATTGTTATGCTTTGGAAACATTACTTTTGGATTTATACATTTGAAGGCTGTTTTTTTACATTGCTTATGTTCAATACTGTTCATCATGGTTCACCGCCGATAAGACCCTATTCTATGCCGTCGGAGAGTTCATGAGGTCTTTCGTAAATTGCTAATTATCCTGTAATGATCTTCATATATATTTCAATGCGTGTTTACCATAACTCATTTTGGGTTTTCCTGGAGCTTTCCAGAGGTCCATCCCTCATTGCACCCTTGTATTTTTTCTTATCATGAAAACATTTACATCACTTATCCTTCTTCCACTGTGTCTTCCTCCCTCCGTGCAGAAGATGAGGTTCTTGATCCTGGAGCAGAAGTTTCTGGAGCTTCTTGAGGACGGGTCCATCATCGAAGCGTTGGACTGCCTCCGCAAGGAACTCACTCCACTCAAATACAACACAGATCGGGTCCATGTACTTAGCGGGTGAGATAGAGAACGCTATAATAATCTAGGATGAATTCCCACTGACACTTAAATGCCAAAATTCCTGTCAGAAAATACTAGGCTTTTTTTTTGGTAATGGTTTATACCAAAATAAAGGTCAATTACAAGCATTCCGGAATGACATTTATCAAATATTGAATTTTATATAGTTTTGTTGGGGGGGGGGGGGGGGGGATTGGGTATTAGCGTCCAGAAGAAACTTGTCCTCCCCAGTTTTTTTGGTCCTATATCTTGATGTGTATGGCTCTTTTAATACTGTCATTCCAATTAACTCTAGAACATTTAGCTATTAAAAGGAAGAAAGAGTTTCATCTTTGACCAGATTTGAACATTATTTCATGATGAATTGCAGACCTGCAGATTTCTTCATACATTATGGTTATCATATGGACAGTTACATGTACATGTACATGTATACAACTACCAGTACATGTTTACTCAACTTTACATGTACCATTATTATTAAGTGGAAAGAGGAAGTTTAAATTACAGCTGTAATGTTATTGTGTGCCATAACAACATCATCGAAACATGACATGAGAAATAACAACTTCTCCAGCAAGCAATTAAAGGCCATGTACAAAAGTTGTTTTCCCTCTGACCAATGCGATGGACAAATTAGTTGATATTTTTTACTTGTACATTGTAGTGTATAGAGACTGGAGCAGAGCCGCCTAATTATTACAGATATCTCTTTATTCAGTTCAGATAGAAGACTGAGTTTGGGTACAAGTTAGAACTAATTATTTTTTTTCTTTTTTATGTTTTTTTAGAAGAATATTACCATAAAAGTGTTTCCTGAAAAGGATTGCTCTTGAAATGCCTTCAAATTAGAATATGACTTTAAATATATTTAAATTAACTAGTTAAATTCAAATTTTGGTATATACATGTATATACAAACATTTCATATCCATTGTGGTATTCATTCATTTGCTTACATTTTTTTAAAGAATTTTTAATTTTTATATTTATGACCCTATTATGGTTTCTGTTGTTTTGTAGGTTCTTAATGTGCGCCAACAAAGATGAGCTGAGAGAGAAAGCTAGCTGGGCTGGCAAAGGGCCAGAATCCAGAGGCAAACTCATGGAACAGCTTCAATGTAAGTACACCAAGAAGTGATGTTTATCATGAAAAATACTTACATGGGATCCAACTTGACCTACAAAATAAAAGCAAAAAGAAATTGTTCGATTCCATTTACTATGCTTCTATTTTCTTACATTACAGTAGCATGGTTAATCAGTCACATCAGATGTTATTACGGTATATGCAAAGATGTTGTTGAAGTTGAAGGCATAGGATGTTTGCGATGTTGTAATTTTATCAGATTTTCTCAGAGATTGACATTGATGATTGATAGTATTATGTGTATGTTTTTTCTCAACTTTCACGATCTTTCAAAAGTGAGAACCTAAAATTGATGAAGTACTGTTTGACGGTTTATAGCAGATCTAATATAGATACTGTTGATTCTTTTCTTTTTTTTGGGGGGGGGGGGGGGAGGGGGAATAATGTATGAATTCTCATTTGTATTTTAAGAATGTGGTTCCCTCATGATAATGATAATAATAATCATCTGGATTAATCTGGCTCAATACGAATTACTGTCTCTATATTATTCACAAGGCCATCGGATCCATTCCCTGGGAAGTATTCCTACCATATGGTCACCGTAAAGGGCATATGGCAATTACATTCACTAAGGCCTTCATCATCATACCAGGTCCCCATTTCTTTCCTAGGTATGGAGTGGCAAATGTAGATTAATGCCTTGCCAAAGATTATGGCTCTTGTAGTATGTTAAATGGCACAGAAAGATTAAATCTCTTTTTTTCCTTCTCCATCTCAATCGATCTTTCCCCAAACAGCCTTCTTGCCTGCGTCTGTGATGCTACCTCCCCGTCGTCTCTACACCTTACTGGGTCAAGCCGTTGACCTGCAGAAGACAAGGTGTCCCTTCCACAACACCCGGCTAGGGGAAGAATCCCTCCAGAATATGTCTTTACTCTTCGATCACGTGTGTAATAGGTAAGTTATTACACGATTGGGCTAGACTGCTAAACTATTATATTGTGCACTATATGATATGCGCTGTTATCTGAAAGGGGCTGTAGCATGGCAAATACTGGTTAACGCCATCTACGACTTCTTTCGGACAACGGCACATAAACAAATAGAATTGATTAACTGGAACAGCGTGCGCTAGCGTTCACGAAAACAGACCAAAGCTCTCCTCACGCTTCGGTTTCGCGTATGTTGCACGCACGTTAATATGTAGGCCTTCTGTGGTCGCGTTGTCCGTAGTCCTATTATACCCGATTGGCCCCGAGTCAGGCCACGAGAAAGACCAGTAGGTCATGCTACAGCCCCTTTAACCCAACGAATGTGGTTTTATTGTATAGGATGTTTTTATAAGGACCCCTGCTAAAGATGTCTTCGAACATGTCGTGAGTGGGTCAACTGGGTTTTCTAAAATATTTTAAAGAGATGGGAGAAAGTGTGGAGAAGTCCACATGTAGTTCCATCAACAGGAATATCGTTTGGTTGACCCTTTTTTTGGTAAAGTCCTTGAATCGCAGGTAACGAGGTGTCCTTTCCACAACACTCGGCTAGTGGACGAATCCCTCAAGAACATCTCTTTACTTTTCGATCACGTTTGTAATATTTATGTCTGTAGAGCACATTACAAATGCATGATTTATAATACTGAGCCAGGTGGCTAATGCGTTAACATAAGTGCCTTTGAAGATTCTCTATGACATTCGTGTAGGCGAGGGCTTTACTAGTTTGGTTAGAGTATTAGTACAAGAAGAGCTCCTTATGATTATTTTATTAGTATCAGCCGGGTCTTCCTTCAACACCTTTGCAGGTCAAGATATTGACCTTTAAAAGATACTGTGAGTGTGAGACACACATATTGTGTGGAAAAAAGATATACTTCCATTTTCGAAAACAAAAGAGAGATTATTTACTGTCCTTATAGTTGGAGATGCATCTCTCTCTTTCTCTCTCTCCCTCTCTCTCTCTCTCTCTCTCTCTCCCTCTTTCTCTCTTCCTCCCTCTCCCCTCTCTTTTTTCTCTCTCTCTCTCTTTCTAGGTCTCTTCCTCCCTCCCTCCCTTCCTCCCTCCCTTCCTCCCTCCCTCCCTACTTCCATCCCTCTCTAAACTTTCTCCTCCTCCCACTGACCCTCCTTACCAATACTCATTCCTGGATGTTTCTCACTTTCTCACTTTCTCACTTTCTTGTCTGCTCTCTTAAATGCTGTAACTTAGCTCTTGCATCATGGTCTAAGGATTTGACAGTCATTACATCGATGTTCTTAGTATTTTATCATTTTTCGTCTCATCATCTTTCATGATCTCTGTGACAAGGTCTGGTACTGTAACTTCTCACCAGACGGCACCAAGCCAGCAACACTGTCTAAGGATATGAAGGCCATCATACAGATATTCTTAATATTTCATCAAATTAGTGTCTCTCATCATACTTGTATTTTCTTGTTTGCCCCCTCGCAGGAATCAATTTCCCTCCAAGACCCATCAGGTACTTCACGATCACTGTGATGAGGTCTGGTACTGTAAGTTCTCACCGGACGGCACCAAGCTAGCAACAGGGTCCAAGGATATGACGGTCATTATATGGGATGTAATCAAGGTATTCAAACCTTAATTCTTTAACTACTCATTAAGGAAAGAGTACATGACTGCCATCAAAATACTTTGGAAGAAGCGTTATGGCTCATATGTAGTTGGGAACGGTGTGAACTGGATTTAATTCCCAAGTCCATAAGATCAATAAAGTTAAAAATCATAGACAAGGCAACTGGACTTACTATGTTTTAGCTTGCAATGTTTCACGTCCACTCTGGGAAAGAACAGCAAATGCTAGGTGACCTGTGACAGGGTAGTAGATGTGTTTTAGTCCTGAGTCCTTGTACCTGAATAATAAGAAAGCATTTTCATGTTTGTAAGTAAGCAACCAGGGGACTGACAGCTTTAGATCCTCTCAGAGGTAATTAGTAATGAGGATTAATGCCTTTCCAAAGGGCACCAGCGCTTTGACATAGTTTTGAACTGGTATCTCCTGACTATGAGACCACTGCTTAACCACTACGCCTCCTCATTCTGTAACTGACCATATTTAAAGCATTACATTCTGTGTATTTTCTTTGCTTTTTTTTAGGAAACATTAGAAATCAAGAAGAAAAAGACATTAGAGGGCCATGCGTTTGGTGTGTCTTTCTTAGCTTGGAGTCCAGATAGTCGATACCTCATTGTTTGCGGACCTGAAGATTCATCAGAACTGTGGGTCTGGAATGCGGAGGTAGGAAAAAGCTAATATTAATTTTATTCAAAATTTTTGTGGGAAATGTTTAGAAAGGGCATCATCATCATCATCACCATTGGTTGTGATCCATACAACTATCATCATCATCATTCTTATCTTCTACTTCAATATTGTCATCATGAGTACATCACTATCAGTTGATATTTATTTACTTATTATCTTATTTTCATCATTGTTATGGTAACAGGATGTAAACAATATTAATGCAAAGACGTGAAATTTTGTTGAGCTATTGTAGGGCCATTTTATTTTACATCTGTTACATTGGAAGTGTAATATACTTGCAATTTTAGATACATTTTTAATTAAATTAAGCGCTGCTTCCATGTTATCATGAGAGCACAGAGTTAGATCACATTGGTGTGCACAGGTTGTTTATTGAGACAATTACTTGATCTGCATTATTCCCCATTTTATTCTTTGTGGAAAATTTGTTATTTTTTTTCCCCGTTTGGAATAGACGGGGGAAGTGAAGACGAAGATGAGTCAATCGCCCGAAGACTGCCTGACAAGTGCCTCATGGAACTCCGACTGTAGGAGGTTTGTGACAGGAGGGACGAGAGGGCAGTTCTACCAGTGTGTAAGTCAACCCACATTGTCATGGAATAACCCCTTGGATGTTCCACAGTAATGTTTGTGCTCACCTTAGCTGCTTAGCTGGTTATGTATTCACATGCAAAATGCCTCCAGGGCCCCATTTCACAAATCTTGTCATCAGTGACAAATGACAGTTTTTGTTACGAGCTAGTGAAATCCTTGCTTCTGATTGGTTATCAGCCTATTTGTCACTGATTTTTGTCATTTGTCATTGATAAAAGGCTTTGTGAAACAGGTCCCAGGTCCCGGTATTGAACATGGTAAAGACAACTGGTCCTGCCCAGCTAAGGTGCGCATAAACATAACTGCAGAACATCCTTATTATCAGTTTAATCTAATTGTGCAGGAATATATGGTAAGGTTTGTTGGTTCCATACTGCTGGGATTCTTCTCCACTTATTGTTCAAATATTTACTACTCTCTGACTTGGAAAGAATTGCGTTGTAAATACAATTCCATCAGGTTTTGCAGTGTAAATGCTTGCTCTCAAAAAATCTGTAAATTATCACATGGCTCCTCACTGTCATGCTATCACATGAAGTAGCGACGAGTAGGGCAGAATGCACCCCCCAAAAAAGAATTAGCAAACACTAACATTTTAGATTTTCCAGTAGTTTAAATGGTAGTTAAAAAAAGGATAACTTTTCAAATAGGTTTTTCTGCAATATAAAGAGGCCTATAATATACGGTTCCTCTATTAGTTCTGTTTATTATCTTAGCAAGATAAGTCAGCCAGCCAGAGGAAATTGTGTTTGTAATCTTCAGTCCATTATGGGGTCGTTATAAGGCCTTCAAGTATCATTGTATTGAGGAAACCACAGTGTTATCATGTTCAACCTTTCAGATTCAATGTATTCCACTTTGATAACGTTTCTGGTTATAAGCTTTTCCCGAGCACTTATACAACAGACCCAAAATATCCACAGATCTCTTTTACACATGGAGACGTCCCCCTGTGTACATTTTAGAATAAGTGATGGGGGTCTTTCATGAATACCTTTTTGTTCGCCCTCTTGAGAAGAATACTTCCACCTGTGTAGCATATAATGTACTGCCGGTGCATAAATGATGAATGATTACACAACTTTCATGAATAGGGTATCCAGCAGTCATCTCGATTGGTCTTACAGTTTTGTACAAACATTTTTCGGGTAATTCAACGCCAAAAGAGAATAAAGAAGATTTTGGTAGGTGGACTGGTTGATCTCTAATATTTTTTTCAAATGTTTTTAATGTGGGGGGGGGGGGGGGGCAAATTTGACAATTACTTGACATTTAGGAATTCTACTTTTATGTCAATATGATTAATTTAATTTGATTATCAGTCTAAGATATCTGACTCATTGGTAGCATGAGCCATACAACCTTTATACAGTCAAACTGCTGAAGTGACCACCTGTCTGTAAAGACCACTTTTCATGTTTCCCTTGAGCGGTCTTTACATTCAGGTTTCACTGTATCGTCGAAACTAACATCAATTAACCATGCTGTATGATGCTATATTTCACCAGGACCTGGATGGCAACGTGCTAGACACGTGGGAAGGAGTAAGGGTCCAGTGCTTGTGCATGAAGAAGGACGGCAAGACAGTGCTAGCGGCAGACACGCACCATCGCATCAGGGCGTATAACTTTGATGATCTCACAGACCAACATGTGTAAGTTCCAGTTTAAAGATGAAGTTGAGTTCTGGTCATGCGATTGCATTGTGAAAGAAACGGTGTGGAATCGACCAGAAAAGGTTGATCATCTAGCATATAAGACTTTGTGTGTATTGCAAGGTTCTGGAATCATCAAAATGATAAGAAATTTGGCCAAGTCTTGGTAAAGTTACAAACACTGTACACAGAAAGATGTATATGGGACTACACGAACACGTGGCGTAAAAATCTGACCCTGGATTTTTACGATGTTACATGACATATTTAGAATATGAAGGCATTTGAAGAGCCATGCTTTTCAGGGAACATGTCTTATCTGTTGTTCTTCCACACTTGCATAATAAGAAAGATAACGCTCACAACTTATTTTTCACCTCTTCCCAGAACTCAACCTTCTCTTTAACAAGTTGACTGCTGAATTGTCTCAGTCCCATAGACTCAGTACAGGGCCCCATTTCACAAAACATGTCATCAGTGACAAATGATAGTCTTTGTTATAAGCTACTGAAATCCTCGCTTCTGATTGGTTGTCAGCAGATCTGTCACTGCTCTTTGTCATTTGTCATTGATAAAAGGCTTTGTGAAACGGGTCCCAGGATCCACCAGGTTCCCGGGGGCAATGGGTTAAATAAAGGAATGTCACTAATGAGTTCAAATAATCTTAAAATAATCTTAAAATGGGAAGTTTCATGTCAAAATGTTTTACTGACTGATAAGCATAACTAGAATTTTATATAATAATAATAATAAAAACGGTGCTTATAAAGCGCTTATCATCAAAGTCTCTAAGCGCTAATGATATCATGTAGAGATTTTTAAAGATTGTTTCAAATGCATAGGTCAGGAGAACTTGATCCAGTAGATGGAACCGAATCTTAATGATTTTGGAAAAGAATTATGAAAGTAAATTATGAAAGTAAAGTGAGAACTTCATGTGAGGTAAAGTGATAAGTGACTGTTAACGTTAATCTTACAAAAAGGTCCATATGTGACCCGGCACCACAAAACCAACAAAAAGTCGCAACCAGCGATTCTCCGTAATCAGCTAAAATGTCAATTTAGGTGAAAAAAATAGATTTTTGTTTTTTTGCATTTTCTGAAAGAGTGGTCTTTTCTGTACCTAGTATCAAAATTTGGAAGTCTAAAACATAGTAGAAGATGTGTTTTAAACGGTTTTTCTAGACCAGTTTTTTTCGCACAGCCTTCGGTCTCTTCCAAAATTTGATCACTTTTCCCGAGCGAAATTATCGTAGTCCGGAAATGGTCGGTCGTTGCTAACGGGTCGTGCTACGCGGGCTGTGATTGGTCCGTTATAGCAATCAGTGCGGCGCGCCATTTTGTTTGTATCCGCTTTCACATCCGAGTTCCAGATTTGCGTTCGTCTTATATTCTCCGTTAACGACTTCGACTAGCTTGATTGTACATCACATATCCAGAATTTGTTGATCAAGAGTAGACCTAAGAACATTATTATATTTTATACATTTGAGAGTGACAAGTTGCGAAAAAGTCTACAACGTCGTTACAATGCCAGGTTTTGTACGTGAGCAGAGCCGTGGGATGGTACCGGGGTGCACCAACGCAGATGCCCGGGTAGCTCGGGCGGTCAACGAAGCGATGATGCGGGGGCTAGCTGCGGGGGATCAGGCCAACCTTACAGCTTTGCTTACTGAACACTTCGGGCAAGACAGCGACGAGAGAATTCCTGATAATGTGGTTACAAATAATTGCCCAGATGTATACAAAACAAGATAGGTGACAAGCAGTGTTATGTAAGGGGGAACAAAAAGACTCCGGGTCCACCATGAATAGGCATTGTCTAGTGCAGGTGTCTCGGCACTATGTTGCAGTTCACTTAATCTGTCCAATTACAACTCTATACATTTACAACATAATAACTTTTGAAAGACTTAAGTCCACACATTGAAACCTCAGAAACATAATGAACAGACTATGTTTGACCATCAGGCCAAATTTCAGCCTAATCTGAAAATCTCTTCATAGTAAGGATATATTGACTGCTTTGAGAGGCATAGTGGTTTCTATAGGGTCAAGGGCAACTCACAATCTGCTATGACCCCAAGGCGCTTGCGCCGCGGGGTCATAGCAGATTGTGAGTTTCCCGAGACCCTATAGAAACAACTATGCCTCGAATATTAAAAGCAGTCAATATATATTTTATATAACGAAGAAAAGGAAAATGTTGACTCACCCATTTAGGTTTCCATCTCTTTGAAGTCATGAATATTAACACCAACAATAACTTGTGTAGCCTAGATCTAGACCGTTAAGTTAGACCTAGATCTAGTCTACAGTATGAAATCCAACAAGCTGTGCTCCAGTAGAACAGGGAATACCAAACACGTTTACACGAACAGTAACTTTTGTACATGATGATATCACCAACAAGCTGTGCTCCAGTAGAACAGTAGAACATGAACAGTAACTTTATAAATTCACAAATTCGCAACATATTTACAGTACTAGTAGACCTACACAAAATGGCGATCGGTCCTCTGCGCTGGTGGATTCGTCGCCTGAATGCAGCGACCAAAATCGAATTGCACTCAAACACCGATACGGTATCGCGCATCAGTCATCGCACAAAAGAAACTTATAACACGTAAACCAAAATGGGGATCGATCGCAGCAAAATGACATCACGTTTCACAGCCATGGAAAGCGTGCTATGAAAAATGGATATAAACCGGTAGAGCCGGGAAAAATTACTATGAATTTCAATTAGCGGGCATGGTTAAGAACATGACTGCATTTTCAACCAATCAGAAGACAGGATTAGTAAAGAATCTTAAAATGAGGTATATAATGGTTGCTATGGCCTTTTGATTCACCCTTCTATTGATTTCCCTGTGGTTTGCTTGCTCCGCATGCTTGAATAGCCCCAAACTTTAAAGCTCTCTTTCTCACAATTTAATACCAGTAACCTCCCTCACCAGCTCTTTTCATTCACTAAATTGAAAGGGTTAGGAAGCTTCAATTTGGACAAGTAATATACCATTTTAATGAGGAGAACTTCTTCTTTCATAATCAGATGAAATCAGGAAAATAATTTTTTGCGACTTTTTGGTGGTTTTGTGGTGCCGGGTCACATATGTTCCCAAATATTGTTTTTAGAATGTGATAAGGCAAATGTTACAAATTGTGTTTACATAAAGTATTTTTTAATGTTTCATTTGTATCTGGAATTTCCTTGTTGTGTTATATTTTTAAAAATTAATTGAAAGTTTGTGAGAAATATGCACTGGCTCATATGTTTTGCCTTAACATAACCTATAAAGTTACTGATTAAACATAATTTTATGCTCTGGCTGCATTTTGCCTCAGGTTTTTTTCTTTCTTCAAGTCGGAGTAGGGTTAGTATGAGGTTAGGAAGAGTGAATGTCCACAGTTAGAGTTATCAAATTTATTAGTGTTTAATAGGAATTGACCTCAGAGCAAAGTGTAGCCAGAGGGTATGAATCTGTTATTAGAATTTAACCTTCATTTTTGTCTTCATTTATCTCTCAGTCTTCAAGAGGACCACTCCATCATGTCCTTCACCATCAGTTCTAACGAGCGCCAGGCCCTGCTCAGCGTGGCCTATCAGGGGGTCCATTTATGGGACATCAAGGACAAGCTGCTCATCCGCAAGTTTCAGGGGGTCACTCACGGCTTTTACACGATACACTCGTGCTTCGGAGGGGTGGATGAGAAGTTTGTAGCGAGTGGTAGTGAAGGTGGGTCATGTTATTATATTATATCTATTTTACTTTGGTTATTAAGACACTTTAAAATGATTTATGAAAATAATGTTCATATAATATTTATTCTTTGGAACCTACAAAAACAAGCTATGCTTTCCAGTAGGTTCCTGTTTCATTTCATTTCATAACTTTGAACTTACTTTGTCAACTATGTTCTTTATTGTGCAAACAATTTTTATATGAAATGGAATAAAATCAATCAATCAATCAATCCATCACAATAAGTGTATACGTATACATACTGCATTGTTTTGGCAACAACTACAAAAGAAATATATCCTGCATTTGTTTCCTAGTATATTCTCCATCTTTCAGATAACAATTGTGTACATACTGCAGTTTTGCAGGATCGAATCTTTCTATCTATCTATCTATGTCCCATAGCTTGGAGGCTAGCTGTTGGGGCAACAGTGAAATGGACCTTGAGACACAGGCTCTCCATAACTTTCTTTCTTCAGTTTTTCTAATTAGCTGCTCAAATGATATTCTCGTCCACCTATCTTTTATCAATCCACGTCCTAGTATATTTTAACCTTGACCTTGCCCAGGGAAATTCTGAACTTGTTGATTCATATATCTCGTTACACTGAACACCGTAGCATGCAATATTCATTTAATATCGTATTCTCTTTTTAATTTCAGATAATAATGTATATGTATGGCACACCAAGAAAGAGTTACCGATAGCAGTATTGCAAGGGCACACCAGGACAGTGAATTGTGTAGCCTGGAATCCTATTCTTCCTAACATGCTTGTCTCCGTCTCAGACGACACCACCATCAGGGTCTGGGGTCCCGATGAATCGTCAGGTAGGTGGTCGTGGTCGAATAGTTTAAGCACTTGACTTGCAATTCAAAGGTTGTGGTTCGATCCCCAATATGGCACTAATGTCCTTTGTCAAGGCATTAATCTTCATTTGCCACACTTGACCCAGAAGTGGTAAATGGGTACCTGGCAGGAATTAATTCCTTGAAATGCTAGAGCGCTGTAATGGCAGCTAGGCTAAAGCCGGGGTTATAATTAGTGCGCATCGGAATAGAATCTCTAAATAGACAGCGCTATAGAAATGCCTATAATTATTAATTATTATTACTCCTCCATTCCTTCATATCTGTAGAAGTATTGTGGTCTGTTGGATATGTTTGTGGACTGTGGACCACATGGTTCGCGGTTCGGGTCCCGCCCTGGCACTTATGTCCTTTGGGAAGACAATAATCTACATTTGCTACTCTTTAAATGGATACTGGTAGGAAGGAATTCCTTGGATGCCGCTGGCAGTAAAAACGGTAGCCTAACAGAGCCAGGGTAATATGGGAGCATCTTAAGCACCTTGCGTAGTGGATATGTGCACTATAAAGATATCCAGTATTATTATTATGATATTATTGTTACTAAAACTCTCATGTTAAGGCCCGGTCTCACCGCCAGAACTTTGCTGGAGCGTTCCTGGAGCGGTGAAAACAATTCATCACCGCTCGTAACCGTTCACAACCGTTTAACAGAAGTTGGCCCCCGTTAAGGCAATGCCGTATACGCTCGGCCACCGCTGATGGTCCCTCCTACCGCTCCGAAAGTTTTGAGCTGCACAAAATATTGCGAGCGGTGAGGAGCGCGCAATTTTCCGCTCCGGCAAAGTTCACCACCGCTCCAACAACGCCCAGTCAAAGTTTGGCACTGCTAGACGCAAGTTCGTGGACGCTTTGGTCCGCTAGGCCAACGCAGAAATCTTGAACGCTGGACCACCGCTGCTTCGCCAGCTTTGCCCGGTAATTAAACGTTGCACAAACTTTGGTGGAGCGGTTGTAAGCGTTTTACGAGCGGACACGGGATTGCTGGAACGGTGTCGGGCGTTGAAGCAGCGATCCATTGCAGTGATGAACTTTGGTTTGGCGTTGGTATGGAGGTGTCGGAGCGAGACCAACGCTCGCTACCGCTCGCTACCGTTAAACCAACGCTAAAGCAACGCCGGCTTCAGCGGTGCACCGCTAAGGCAACGCCCGTGTTTTCGATTTGTTTCCCATTTTGTGCGCAGTGACGAGCGTTGTTGAGATTCGGCCCCCTCTCCCTACCGTTCAAGGAACGCTCCAGCAAAGTTCTGGCGGTGAGACCGGGCCTTAACATGGGAATTCACATTATTTTCTATAGTTAAGTGGTTAATTCTTTTGGCCACGACGTTTTAAGACAGTTGTCATAAATGAAGATAGGAGAGAAGTGTGTCAACTTAAACAGACTCGTTTCACTAATGATTGCACATACATTATCTTCCATGAATATGAATTTCATGACAAGGAGATATATTTTATTTTGTTTCTCAGAGAGATAATTAGACCTCCTTTAGTCCAAACACGTTATTAAACATTCAAATTCTTTATTCTCATGGCATTATTGTTTCCAAACCTTTGAAAGAGTAGTTGTTGTACCCCCCCCCCCCCCAAAAAAAAGAAGCTTTTTTGTACATATTAATATGTTTATCCATTGAACAAGTGACAGGGAGACTACTTCATGCATATCATTCTGGAGCAATGTTTAGATGTGGTATCACTGTTAATTTTGCCTGATTTTTACTTTCTTTTGCAGACACCGATGGCAGCACAGAAGTTTGACAGGAGCCAGAGACTGAAAAAGAACTAAAGACTCAAATATTCATTATGAACATCCTCCAGGCTTGACTTGGTTCTACCGGATATCACTGAGTAGACAAATCTGGAGCGGGATTCCAATGCTTTGCGGTTGTATTGGAGGGAAACATTGAAGTGGAATCGTAAAAATCTTCAAGTTGTTGGATTATTTTACGAGGATTTTGAGTGAAAGCGATAGGAGTGATGTGTGTCAAGGCATTGGATCTGTACAGAAGCAACTTGGATCGCATCCAGGAGCCATTGAAAAGTGACTCAGCCTTTGTGATTTCGAGCTGTGACGGATGGAACACCCTCATTCTAGAAAAGCTTCATAGCTTCATTCACTGTGCAGGATGAAAAGCAATCTTGGGAAAGTTCCAATTTCCTTTGAAGCAGTATGTTTCAGGTTACGGAGATACAGGGAGATGGCCTAACATGGAAACAACTTCCTTTCCCTCTCTTCTCATTTTGTGCAGTGCTATGTCCCATTTCTCTCTCTCCTAATCTCATAAAGTGTCCATCTGTTTTTTTATGAAAACCTTTTTTACACATTTCTCTGTTCTCTGTTCTTTGATTTAGTCTCTGTATAAATTTCTCACTCTACGTTACCTATTATTAAGCTGTGGGTTGTTGTTTCTAGCTTGTTCTACAATCTGTGCTAAATCTTGTGTCTCTCTGTCTCTTCCGACACTGTCTTATATATTGTTCCTTGTGTCTGTCTCCCTCTCTGTAACTCTCTGTCTCTCTGCCTATCTCACTCTCTCTCACTGTCTCTCTGTCTCTCTGGTTCTCTGCTTATCCCTCTCTCTCTCTCTCTCTCTCTCTCTCTTCTGGTGATATTTCATCTGTAACAGATCATGGAGAGAGCCTAAATAAAGATGAGTTGATGTGAGCCGCATCGCCAATTTAGGCCAAATCGAGTGCAGTGTGTTTTCAAAAACAGGACAACTTTCTCTTGTAAGGGATTCATGGGGAAAAAATTAACATCGTTCTGGGACTATTTGTCCGCTGATGCCAGTAAGATCCTAAGTGTTGTGAATTTGATGTATGGTGTAAAGGAGACTAACCAAAAAGTGATGACAAAGAGCATACGGTTCTACGGATAAAGCCCCTGTTATGTGTTGGATGGACAAAGGAATGAACTGGAAATTGCATTGGTTTAGTACTTTGAAAATTATTTTAAATCAAAGAGGATAACCGGTATTGAATATCTATAAAGAGAGTTTTGGGAGTGCAATCAAGGTGTATAGTGTATAATAAGTCGAAAGTGTAATATGCAGTGTGGCAGGACGGTTTAGGAGATGGATTGGAGAAAAAAAAGAGAAAAAAAACCTGTGGATAAAAAGAACTTGCTTGCTGAAACACGTAAAATGAACACGTCCAATGGGAGCTACCGTAATACTAGATCTGAATAAGTCACTGGTGTGAATTGGTTGATTCTGGTTTGAACTGGAACTGTGAGATGGATTTAAAAAAACTTTTGGATAACAAGAACTTGTTTGCTGGAAATGGAATGCATACAATCTCTTTGGAGCCAATAAGAGATCTGAATAAGTCACTGGTATGAATCGGTTCATGCTGGTCTGAACTGGTTTGAACTGGTTTAAACCAGTGTGAACTCGTACCCAGCAATTATATTACTCCCATATCATTGCACATCGTGTCTACTGAAATGGAACTGTGAGATGGATTTAAAAAAAACTTGTAGATAACAAGAATGGGAGTAATGGGAGCCCATACGAGATCTAAATAAGTTACTGGTTTGAATTGGTTGAAGCTACTGCAATCTGGTTTTAACTGGTTTGGACTAGTGTGAACTCAAACCCAGCAACTATATGACTCCTCTATCATTGCACGTATATACTGAAATGGAACTGTGAGAAGCATTTAAAAAAAACTTGTTGATAAAAAGAACTTGTTTGCTGGGACACATAAAATCTAATGGAAGCTAATACTAGATGTCAGTCGATCACTTGCGTGAATCGGTTAAAGCTGCTTTGATCTGGTTTGCACTGGTTTTGGCTGGTGTGAAATCAAACCCGCCATATGTATGATTTTTATGGAACTGTTCTAACATGTAATAAAATTGAATAATGAGAAGAGAAAGGACGTGTGAATGTAACGTTAGTGTAGGGTTATTTGTTCGAATGAATGTCTTTAAACGTATTTTCCTCTTTTTTAATGTTTTCTTTCCGTCTTTCTATACTGTAGCATAGATAGATTCCTCTCTGTTTTTCTGCTAGATTCTAGACTGTGGGTTTGTTGCTAGGAAACTTACAGGAACAGTAATAACTTTGTATTAACATTTTTAGATTTATTTGTTTATAAATACCACACTTATAATTTATTCATGACTGTACTTTTGTTTGCAGGTAAAGCAATTGAGTGCTACTTTTCAATTCCATCATTACAAATATATCGATCATACTTCCTGATGCTGCTGGCAAGCACTAAAATGTTCTCTGAGGCCCTTTATTCATTACAGGGGACCAGTCGCCAAAATACTATCTGTATTATTAGAAGACCTAAATTTAACCCCAAAATAACTATTTGAGATACATTACTGATTATGGATTAAAGAACAATGAGGGGGATAATGGCTTCATATCAAAACTTGAAGGAAAGTTCAAGGGCAAGCCTAAATATCAATATTAACCTGCTATTAACCTGAATAGAAAATGGAAGTTTTAACAAACATACACCAGATAATAAAGTTTCTTCTTTGTTCTCCCTTTTTGTATGAACAAAATTTATTCATTCCAGCTAACAAAAAACAAAACATGGTGTAATGTACACTTTTCATCCAGTTCAAATCATTTTTTTGTGGATTTTATCAGGAACATGACATAGTACCAACTTCATGTTCTGCCCCTTGCAAGCTACGATTGGACCATGATTAAAATGAATTACTTAAAAATGAGGGTGAACATTTTTTTGGTAATTTTTTTGGTATATTCACAATATCTGTGTTTTCTCTGGGGAAGTATGGTGTCTTTAAAAGAATTTAAATGAAACAACGTCATGGTTTTGTGGTGCCATAACTGAATGAGTCTTAAGTGTATGAAATACTTTGCTATCTTGATAGATATAGAACTTTAATGGCAGATAATGCAAGGAACCTTGTTGGGTTGTGTCAGGAAAACTTTGGGATAGGAAAGGGAAAATGAAAGAAAGGCTTATATGGTTGTGTGTGTGTGTAGATTAAATGCTGCAGAAGGTAACAAAGACTCCTGTTCCAAACTTTCATTTCAAAAGAAGTATGCAAGTCACTTTCTCTTCTCAACACAATTGCTGTGCTGCCCATTTTCCTTGGAATAAAAAGCTATCACTGTTAAAAGGGGAAAACAAAATGATCAATTTTTTTTTAATGTTGATATTCTCATGCTGCAGGCACACTTTCATGTAAAGCCCAGCCTAGCCACGTAAGGCCATTTTTGTGATGTAGAATGGTATGTTATCCTGTGGCAATGGCGGCTACATGGTTATGTACTGCTTTATGCATGGTAGGGTGAGAAGGACAAAATATTCAAGTTTTACTTCTAAAAATCAACCCTCTTTACTGCCATTTCATGGTTTATATATAGCTTTGCATAGCACTACAATAGTTGTTACCAGCATTATTATGGCCATTTGTTGTGGACTGTGCCAAAGTTTATGAAGGCCTGAATTATTGGCGATCCTAGGGCCATCTGGCAACTTCTGTACATGTCCCTTGCATGGTGTGGGTGCAGGGTACTTACAAAATCTTACTTTAAATTTCAATTGGCTCCACGTGGGGCTAACGGCTAGCCTTTACATCAAAGTCTGACAGCAGCATAATGCAAAAGGTGAAGATGAAGCGATCAGAGGGAGAAGATATTTTTGTACAAATGTTGTAAAGTGTAAAATATGCAGTATCGAATTCTCTGATCAAATATACTGCTAAGGAGAGTGTTTAAGTGTCTGTCTTTGTATTTAAAAGAAAAATGCTCAAACATCCCGGACAAGGTGGGTTATATTTTAGAATTCTTCTATTAGAACAGGTATATCATTTTAAGGTGACATTCTTACTTACAATGGTAACAAACATTCAAGTCAATAACGTGACTTAGCAATTCGGGAATTCATTTGTGTATTTCAATGTTTTTTCACTTTTTCTTTACCGCATTTGAATATTTTTGACGGGTCATCAATTACCAGTATTGGAACTGAAAGTGTTAATCATGGTTATGACTTTTGAATAACAGTTCATCTTTAGTGTATTACTTTTTAGTTTCTGTTTGTGAGAGGAATTAAACCATACATGTAATTTGATGGCTGCAACCCATCGAAATCGGGAGCGCCAGGAGGGTCAAATCTGACCGACATGTGCGCTATACAAGAACCCATCATTATTAAATTCAAAACTCATGGAAAGTTTAGTCACATGAGGCTTTTTCCCCCCTTAGATTCTGGCATTATAGGATATTAATGAGTAACTTTGAATCAGGTATTTACAGAGTCAAGTATTTCCCCTGCAATCTTTCTGATATAAGCCCAAGTATTCATTTTATTTGTAAATTACATTTTGCAACTAATCTTCCCTTTTGCCTATTATATTTCAAGAAAAATAGTCTATTTAAAAAGTATCATCCTTTAAAAAAATATTAAGCCCCATATGACATTTTGCTTGTATGTTTACAATTCTTGGAACAAATTCACAAATGATGAGTATTTCTAGTGGTTGTGCTAATTTCATCATTAGTGGACCTGTCTATCATTTGAATACAGGTGTAATAATACTACATCTTTTCAGGCAACATATGGTTTTAAGAGTTCAGTTGTATGCAATGTTATTATTTCTCTTTGTTTTATCGTCAAAGAAGGTGTCATTCCAATCACTGAAGCTCTGACACAATACAAAAAAGAACATCCCCAGCCCCATCATGTCATCAACCTTCCAAGAAATAGACATTTTATTAAACAAATATCCCATTATACCATTGTCATGCACAACTGCGTGAATTAATAGTATACCATTATTTTATGATTGGGTTTGTAACTAATTTTAATTATGTGTTTTGCATGTTCCTAAAGGCTCGTCATAACCTAAAGCTTGTCTATGGGCAAGTACAAGGTATTTTATAACTTGGTGTACCAAATATTGTGAAGTTCTGAACATAAATTGATTCCCAAATGAGTCGTTTTACATCATATTTGGGCGACTCTGAGCTCTAGTAACACATGCTATAAGTTGATGACAAATTTGCTCTTGGCCAATCAAATGTCAAGATTTCAGTAGCTAATAACAGTTTGTTATTGAGAACAAGTTTCATGAAACAGGGCCCAAATTTACTAAAATACGTGGTCGGTAATGTATGGGACAAAATAGCTTAGACCATAGCTACTTGAGAGAGATAGTAATGTCACCAGAAGTGGCTTCTGATTGGTCAGTCATTTCATGAAACGTCATATTAGCTCGTTGCCCAAACGACTAGTTCCAAACAACAGAGCCTGCTTATGAGGTTCACCACAAAATCATTTAAGAAAATTCAGTGTTTCAATTGTTTGGAACCAGCAACCTTGACAACGTAGCCAGTATGACATCACACTTCGGCACTCTATAGTTCCCTCCCATAGAGATTGTATGTGGGAGGGAAGGATTTAACCTATGACCCATCTCACATGTCACAACTATCTCTCTCAATACACTATGGCCATGCCTTTCTATGTCTCAATTAGTATGGTAACAATAGACCTTGTCTGAGAAGTATGTTGTTGAGCAGTCGTTTCTCAGCGAACCTGTGAATTTTCAAGAAAAAAATAAACAAAATGAAAACTCTGAAGACAATTCTTGTGGCAGTTCTTGTGTTTATTACTTACGAGTGATGATTTCAGTGTGTGAGAACTGTATAAAGATGATACTTTTGTATTAAAGACGATATGGTGCTGTTGCAGGTGATTTCAATAAAAGTAGCAAAAATTAGAAGTGGGTCAGTGCGAGTTTGAGAAATCAGAAAAGTTGAATGAAGAATAGAAGAACAAATTGGCATATAAACATTTTTTACTTATCCCCAAAGAAAATTTGTTTTCATACCCCTTAAGGTCCTTGTATGCTGAATTGATTTATGAAAATATCCTATACAAAATGAGCAGAAAAGTACATGTAGCGCCACAGGAAGTATTAGAGTTGACAATTTCTCAAACCGCCACTGACCCGTGACATTATTTAGCGAATATTTAAATCAACTTAACAGGGTGGAATTTCCCTGAAGTATTAAACAGATATAATCTTTCTGTATGAAATAGATCAGTCTTTTACATGAACATGAAGATACCAATGCAGAAAATATAACATCTCACTGGCAACACAATAGTGGGTACCGTATTTGCCGGCGTATAGGCCGCAGTATTTTTGGAAGAAAAAATATCAAAAAGTCGGGGTGCGGCCTATGCCTGGCAATGTCTCCCAGCTCAGTAATCAGTGTTGACTCACCACTCGGAAACTACAACAACACTAAAATTTGTCTGTCATCTTGGTTTGAAAGTAATCTTTCTAATAGATCTCAATATGTAGTTTATAATAATAATTCCTCAATTTTTTTTATATAACAAATGGTGTTCCACAAGGTACTATCCTAGGACCTAGTACTCTTTTGTTTTTAATTCACATTAATGATCTTACACATTCTTCTAAAAACGACATTGTTACTATTATTTTGTGACAAGTTTACAAGCACAAATCAGCGCCTTTAACTGCACCTCGATGTTAAATGAAGGTCCTTCCCCGCGTGGGTTTTCGGCAACAAAACAACAACAACAACCAAAAAAAAAAAAAAAAAAAAATTTTTTTTTTTTTTAAATGTCAAAATCGGGGGTGCGGCCTATACGGCGGTGCGGCCTTTACGCCGGCAAATACGGTATACTTATTAAGACATAAAAAACTGTTTCTTGCATGTTAAAATATTTTGTTTAAATAGTTTTTAATCTGTTAAATTAAGTTGTAGAACAATTATATGAAGGAAATAATTAAGGCAACGTGATTGAAAACTGGAATAACGTTGCATAGACAAAAACGATTGACACATTGTAAATTTCAGATGCAAATAAATGGCAAAGAGCACCAGCAAAACAACTTATCATAAAAATGGCAATTTAAAGAAGAATGTTCCATTCATCATGATTTACACGTCCTCAACTAAATTGTGACATGTATTTAAAAAAAAGTTTTCCACTTTTCCTTTCATGTGTCAGAGTTATGTTTCCTTTGAATCGGTTGGAAGTACCCATCAATGGGTCTGGTAATTATTCTTCTCTTAGACTGAACGAGTCCTCCATTTTTCTTCTCCTTGAAACACTTTTTCAAGTTCTGCTGCTGCATCTCGGGGCTTCCCTTTTCCTCCTTCTCCCCCCTCCCCTGCCTCTCACTCGCTCTGGGAGACGCCGGAAAGTGGGATGTAATGTTCCTTTTTGTCGCTGATTTCGAGAGAGAACTGCATTTTGGCCTGTTCATTGGAAGATCGTCTTTGAGAGGGGAACGTTGGACAGAGGATAGCGTAATTTCAGGCTGGTCTAATTTGCTGCGGTCTTTGTTCAAATTTTCTTTATCTTTACCATCAAAATTACCATTGTAATCATCACTGGTTTCATTTGATGATGGTGAAGTTGTAGCAAGTGGTTTTGCAGGTGAGCTCGGAGGGGTGTCTTTCACAAGGTCTTTGTCGTCAGTGACCTTTATTGCACCTGTTTTACGGCTGAAATATTTCCTAGTCCCTAACGGCACCAAAGCAGCTCCAGAATTATCCCTTTTCACCTTCTTTAAGGCACCAATGTCCTCTACATTTTCCACAGTCATTTTCCTCTTCAGAGCGAACTCTGTTTCCTCATTTGCTTGTGATCCTTGATTGCTAGCTGAACTTTTGCTATCTGATATTCTAGTTGTTGGCACTGAGGATGTCGCTAATGCTGCCAACGCAGCTCCAGAATTGCTGACTTTCAGCTTCTTTACCAAACTGGTTTCCTCTGTATTTTTCAAAGTCATCTTCCTTTTGAGAACCGATTCACTCTCTCCATCTGGTTGTGATGCCAGACCGCTCTCTGAGCTTTCGCTCTTCAGTCTTTTGGGCGAAGGCACTGGGGAAGCAGGTCTGGAGGGTTTGGGTGAGGTGGTGACCCATTCTTTCAGACTGAACCTTCGCTTCTTAGTACTGGAGGGTGTGCCTGTGGGGCTGGGTTGGGGAGACAGGGGTGATTCACCGGTCTTATTTGTAGGAATAGACCTGCTACCCTCTGAACCAGACTGCGAAGGTCCACTGTCTGTTTCTGTCAGTAAAAGAGAGAGAGAGATATAGAATTCCAATTTGAATCACTGTAATACAGAGATGCCAACCTCTTGACACAAAAAACAGAGTACGGTATCCTAAAAAATCAGATTTTCACGAAAACTTGACACTACTACTGGCTCGTCAGCCCCGGGTCAGTAAAATTTCAGAAAAATGTTTTCTCTTTCATTGAAATTTAATGAGAAAATTGTAAAGCAAAAGTTTTTGTTGGGGTTGCGGGGGTTTGCTTGTACATGTTTCTATGCGATTCCACTGTTTTTATGGGTTTAAAAATATAAAAAAAGATGATGAAAAATCGTATTTTAAGATTTAAAGATCATATTTCACTCTTATTATCGTACTAAATACAATTTAATTGTACAGGTTGGCATCTCTGGTAATAGTATTACTTTTAACTGGCAATTACATTTTAATACCAATTAAAGCAAATCTAACTAAATGAAAGATGCAGGACTCTATTTATGAGATTTGTACTTAATTTTACTTAATTGACAGATTAACATCTTTCCTTGTAATAACAGCTTGGCATTAAATCGTTTCAACATTATTAGATAATTCTGCTCACAAAGTTATAAAAAGTATGTGTTAAATGGCTCAATAATGCTACTCAATTCCAACAAAATCTTCTATCAAAACGGCTAGTTCTAGCAAAAAATCACAGAATAATGGGATGATCTCACAGCACAAAAAAATAACAGAGATCCATACAAATATTGAAGTACCGGTAAAACATTCTAGTAAGAATCAAGCAACCTGAAAACGGACTGGTTGAATAGTAGTATTGTGGGAGTAAGGAATATACAAAATTACATACATCAAAAGTAAAAAGAAAATGACACAGATGGGTCATATAAGATTATGGCTCTAGAATGATAGCACTTCATACGGAATACCCTCTCTAAGCGCATTACAAATATCATTAGAAGAACACATATAAACTTGTATCCCTTACCTTGGCTCTCTGTTGCTGGCTTCTTCTCACATCTTCTTGCCCTTCCCACGACCCTGTTAACCCCTTCATCATGGGTTACCTGGCCGGTAGACATCTTCCAAATCCTCATGGTGTTATCATCTGAACATGTCACAACCTGACAAAGACAAGCAGACAGAAGGAACATAGCATGAATGTGAGAGTATACATTTTGTATTAAAAAATACATATCCACTCCTCTGATATATATTTTCATGTACAACAAACAAAAATCTCATGACACTTGATCATATTCTATTATATTTCATGATGTAATCATATGCCTATTAAAGTTCCCTCACTTAAAACACAATTATAAAAAAGAAATATATATATATAATTTTTTTTTTTTTTAAAGGTAATAATAATGATGATGATAATATTTAATAATAATGATCACTAATGATAATCAAAATGTAATTACTAAAAATAACCATAATCATAATAATAATAATGACAATAATAAAACCTGATACCAAAGCATCGGCCTATGAGAACATTTACTCATGTTGATATCAAATATCTGCTTTTTTATTTTCAGATTAATTCTGTTTTCCAACACACATTACAAAACCAATTGAATAAAACAAATGAAAAAATTGTATGGGCCCATACCCTGCCCCAAACGGATCACAGAAGCTCCTTACCTTGGTGAAGTCTGTAGGGCACCATGTGACAGATGTGACCTCTGCCCCATGACCTTCCAAGGTCACTGAAGGGGATTCAGGCTCTCCTATCTGTTTTTGCAAAACAAAACATCAAAGACAATTTATAAGTAAGCACCATATAAACAAAAAATGAGCAAAATAAATAATGTGCCCATGCAATTTTGCTAATACCAACCAGCAACATTGGTCTTTGTGCGATTATCTACAACATATTGTCATTATTTTGACTGACAATATCCTAAGTCTTCACCAAAACAATTCAATTTGCTCAAATGAAATTAAAATTATTTAATTTTAATCACCAAACAAGCTCATATACATATGTACACTTTTATGACAACATTGGTCTTAGTGCAATTATCTACAAGATATTGTAATTCTTTTGCCTGACAATATCCTAAGTCTTCACCAAAACGATACAATTTACTCAAATGAAATTAAAATTATTAAATTTTAATCATCAAACATGCATTTCAAAGATAAAATGAATTCAGTCTTCATATTCAAAGATAAACAAAATAAATAACATTGGCATTTTGAAAGCGAAAAAGGCCTAACAAACCTTACCTTCCAAATATAAGCATTGTTATCACTGGATCCTGACAAGAGGTAGAGGTCATCCGGTGAGATGGCAGCTTTCACAAAGAACGTGGAGTTCATGTGACCCCGGTATCTAGCGACGGGCTGGGATCCGAGCACCCCGCTCAGGTCGTACTCATTGACCACGCCGTCCGTACGGCTCGCAAAGAGTCGGGTTCGCGTTGAGGTCAGGGCAAGTGACGAGAAGCCTATTTAAGCGGAATAAAATTTTGTTCATTAAGAATCAAATATTCAAAATTGTTAATCATGATTTAGAGAAAGGAAGTGACGTTTTAGAGAAAACTGGGAACTCAATATAGGTTGGATGCTAGCAGTTGTTCTGAAAATTAAGGAAGGAAATTATGAAAGACATATTGCTTCATACATTGAAATCGCAAACTTTATCATGAAATACTATATATATTTGCACGTCAGGAAAAACAAACAAAAACAATACAAAACAAAATGGCGTTAACTACAATAACCACTCAAGATGATTACTTTGAAGAATGGTCATCAAAAAATAATAGACATGACTGGCACAGACACAGCTAATGTTAACTACACCAATAGATAATGGCACCAGAAGGTGAATTCATAGTTACCAGCATTATTGACAATCTACCAGTGTTTTTTGTTTGTTTGTTTATGTTGTATTTTTGCTGGCATAGGGAAGATCATCATGGAAATATGGACCTAAAACCAACAATGTTGTTTTGTGCATTTATACTTAAGCTCTCACCTCTCTTTCTGTTGCTTGTGCCACTGTAGGGAAATTGATGTGAAGGGGTAGGGCTTGATGAGCCCGAGGACTTTAGCTTCCGCATGTCCCATACCTTCACAATCCTGTAGGGTGAAATCAAAGGGGGGA
The DNA here is from genome assembly GCA_035222895.1 of Strongylocentrotus droebachiensis. NCBI lineage: Eukaryota > Metazoa > Echinodermata > Echinoidea > Camarodonta > Strongylocentrotidae > Strongylocentrotus > Strongylocentrotus droebachiensis. Next base: position 52,112 of record JAVYIG010002229.1, read on the forward strand.
AAAAAATTATTAAATGTAGCAAATATCTGCGATTTATCAGAAATTTTCAATTTATATGACTATATTAATCCCACACCATGCATTTTAGAAAAATATCTGTGATATGTATATCAAAAGTTTTTCATTTGATATGATTTTATTTATCCAACATCACTTGTTCTTTATCTCAATAAATTAATAACTAATACACTGCTAGTACATTATAATAGGAAAGCTTGAGTATTGTATTTTCACGAACAGTTACAAGTTTTAAACATACACTTTAAAAGCTTGATGAATTTTTCATAATTGATGCAGCTATCCAACAAATCAAAGGTTATCCTATACAACAGAAGTATGAAAGGAATAAATTTAAGCAATGACACTTATAATACAAAGTTTACAAAGAATTCATCATCTTCTTACCCATCTGCCGAGCCAGCCGAGAGCAGAACATCCTCCTTCTGGAACAGGACCACACTCACACTGTAGGAGGAGTTTATGGTCGGGAGTTCGGGCGCTAGTTTCCTGCGACGCTTGGGCTGAGCTTTGGCTGTCGTCTGATTGATGTGGGCATCACTAATGCATATCATGGGCAGCTGACTCGATCCTTTTCCTGTTAAAACAAATACAAAGAGGTAGAAGAATGTTTCAAGATTGATAGAAATAATGTAGGGTGATGAAAAATAAATAAAATTATGAGGCATCAAGAATGCACATTTGGGATATCAAGGAAATGTAACTTTTCATCGACACAAGGACACTTGTATGAGAAAGGTATACAACATACAATATTTACTCTACCTATGCACCATCGTAAACTCTAATAGTAATAATAATAAATAATAGATCCATTGATTTATAGTGCAGCTTCTATATGAATGTACTCTACTGCACTTACTACAAGGTATCATATCATTACCCTAGCTGTAGCTGAGCTGCCATGATAAGGCGCAAATCGTTTTAAGACATTTCTTCCTACAGGGTACCCATTAACTTCACCTGGGTGGAGAGTGGCAAAAGTAGATTAATTTCTTACTACAGGACATTAGTGCCGAGGCGGACTTGGATATTATATTTTAGGTTTGTTTCCAGGTATGTCACCTGCTAATGCATACCATGTCTTTATTCATGGGGCTATATGGTTTTTAGGGATTTTGTAGTTGGTGGGGAAAAAGGAGAGACATCTTAGGCCTAAAAAAAAAGATGCTGTATTGCCTTTGCGACCGACCCAAACATTTTGAAATTTACGGTCGGCTTTTTAAGAAAGTCTTTTTTTTACTGTTTTTTTGAAAAACTGAGAAATATCAGCCCAAAAGAGGAAGTAAAATTTAAAAAAAAGTTAAAAAAAGAAAGAAAAAAGTTCCAACCGATCGACCCATGTTTTGGCACCTAAAGGGCAATACAACATCTTTTTTTAAAAGGCCTTATAGTGTGATCCAAACCTTTTTTCTTGCAGCGGTCATCCCATATCATAATGCTCCCATCTCTTGATCCAGAGGCAAACACATGGCCATCCCACGGTCGAAAGCTGACCGACTTCAGACTGCATTTGTGCTGCTTGAATGTGGCTAGACATTTGGCTGTCTTGATGTCCCAGAGGGCAGCAGACTGGTCACCTGATGCCGTCACTAGGCGAGGCTCCGTATACGACCAGGCAACGTCAAAGATAGCATTGTTATGAGCTGACCAATCTAGTTAAAGTAATATTGAAATAAAGATATGACATGTTATAATGGAATAGGAAATAATAATAATAATAATATTTTTTAAAGTCCACTCCAAATTTTTATTAAACCGAAATGAAAATTCTTTTTGCCCAATTGATCGTGAGCCCAGCAGCCACTGAGCAGCGCCAGATCGACGTTGCTCTATCCATTCTTGTTGAACGCAAAACAAGGTAGCAACAACTCCCATCTCTTAACGTCTTTTGGTACGACGCGGCCAGGGTTCGACCTCCCGGTTGTGAGGCGGACGCTCTACTGACTGAGCCAACACTCTGGTTATAAAACCAGAAATGAAATATAATCAATTTTAGTTATAAGCTATTAAGGCCTGATGAGACTGAGTCATTGTGGGTAATTGACAAACCAGGTTTGACATATAAATTTTGTCTATAGGGATCAGATCCCTGAATGTATGAGGGTACAGGATAACTTTTTATGTACAGCAGACAACTAACCAGAAGTGATTTCCTACAGTCAACATGCATGCCCATTCAAACTCGTGAGAGTTTCAAGGCGCAAGTTTGCCAGCTACCACAGTACAGAAAAAAGCCTAAAACATGCCCCTTGATCAATTTGAAAGAGATGATATTGCTGGATTTATACTGAACTGAGATAGTTGATCATTCTATATTGCAATAGTCACTTAGTTTTTTTCAATGAATTATGCTTATTCAGGGCAACTTATTCAGGTCAAATGCGTGTATTAAGTTTAACACGTGTTTCAATGGGATGTAGGTGAACTTGTACTTATGAAGGTTTCATGAAACGCTGCCTAGATTGCCAAGTCCTCACACACTGACAGTTCCTTGGAGGATGTTTACCTTGAACCTGCGCTGCTGGTTCAGTCACGTTGGTGTTATAGATAAACACTCGGCCATCCTCATCGGCAGCGGCTAGAAGATGACTGATTGAAGGCTGCTCAGCGAACTTGCAGGCGAACGGTGGAATTCCATCAACAAACTCAGGGTTTGTGAAAAGAATCTCATCCTCTCGCTGGCATTCAAACCGTTCCAAGCAGCTGTCCAGAGCTCCACCTGATGGATCAGAGTGTAACAATTATTTTCCCAAAATTCCAATTCACCTTTTTAATTTTGTTTTTTTAATCTTGTGTTCGTTGCTGTAGACTATTCTAATATTTGTTTCATTTATTTCTAGAGCTAACTTTAGAAATAAATTTTGTTGTGCAATTGTGAACAATTGCAACACCAGGTGTCAACAAAGCTGCTCATGGCATTAGTCCCTGTGACTTGTGTGAGGAGAATCCAAAAATATGCCAATCGCATTGGTTTGTTAGTACAGCCCAGATGGTGTTAGAGACTATGTTTCGAAGTATTGAAAAATAAAATTGAAAAATAACATTTCTTCCACATGACATAACAATAATGAATAACAATTAACAATTGATTATCATTCATGACTCAACATCTCAATTCTCATGTCACATTGTCATGAGAAATTTTAACCGACGCTGCGCGCCGGTGTTGGAGCTTCCCGGAGTTAGAGAAATTTGTGAGATTAGAAATAGATTCTAACTTTAGATCTAACGTTAGATCTAGAATTAATAAGATTGAATAAGAAAAGTACACTTGTTATATCTTAGAAAAAGACGACATTACAAAACAGCATCTAGATCTTAAAGCAGGTATTGCCATTAACCCTACCACTGAACCAGCAGAAAAATAAAAATAAAATTCTAAAACTTAAATTTAAAATTTAAATTAAAAAAATGATGGACGATCGATCCGACAAGAAAACTTACACAAATTCTTTGTCTGTGATTTCCAAGCCCAGCGGCGGCGTTCTTGGTGATAGGATGTAATCAAACTCCTAGGTAACATTGTTAAGCAAATTGATTAAGTCAGCTAGCTGATGATGTTCTTGTAATAATGTATATTGCACCGGAATAGTTGGCGTTCTTCTTCTACAAAGTTCTAGCAGCTGTACTGCACTCTAAACACTAAAACAGGATGTCGAATGCCAAGCATTCACTACACGTTGTGTTTGTACACAAATTCATGAATTTGGCGCGCCACACCAGAGTTAGTTTTGAATCCCAGTCGCTTTATAGCTATTACACGATTACGCTCCGCGCATTTAGTGCAATGATTTACACCTAACAGCTAGGTATAGCCTAGGCCATTTGAACCCGGAAGTATATCCATCCTTAACCTTGTCTATGTCGAAATCAAATCTCGAAATCAAATCTCGAAATCAAATCAAGAAATTCAAGAAAATGTCGAGTGCAACATCTCGTTTATCGAGCTTCGGTACAGATGTCGGGTATGGAGAACAAGAACACGATGCGAATTCGGCTCTTCTTGAGCTCGATAAAGGTGAGGAATATCCAGCCCATTATCAATCTTGAATCATGTCTGAATTAATGCCGTAGCGCCATAGCCTGTTACAGTGTAAAGCCTGCAGTTTTGGGCATGACAGCGTATTCCAACAGCTTCGCGACCCGGAGGTAGTGGCGGAGATGTTGAGCTGCTGCCGGTGGTGCATGCTTTTCCAGCTACGCGCTCCTGACGTGCCGCGCCGCGCACTGACTGCTGCCTGGCTTATCGAATTCCGATTGTACAAAGAATAACAAGATTAAAAATGACGATTGGTGCGGATGGTGCCCGATACACATAATTGTAATGAAAAATAATGATCAAATGAAAATGATGTTTACTTTTAATTATTAGGAAAACAAATAACGGTATTAATTTTATTATGAGAAGAAAATGATGCCTTGGCTTTAGTTTGAGTTCACTTTGCACTTGAAATTGAATTGAGTTGAATTGAGTTTGTAAAATCTGACTTTGTTTTTGTTTGAAATAAAATTTGAACTTTGAATTTGAGGGTAAATCTGATTAGATTTAGTTTACCATTAACAATTAAAAGTGCATCATCAGGCTTTTTACAAAAACAATATAATTTATTCCCTTGAATTACCTTCTGCAAAAGAGCACTGACATTGTCAAATTGATTGTGCCAGGCCTCTCGCCAAGAAATTAAAAACGCGTGGCGCGGCCCGAGGGAAAATTTGACCCCCCCCCCCCCCCCAAAAAAAAAAAAAAAAAAAGTAAAAATTTGATTTTTTTTTTTTTTTAAAATTTAAATTTAAATTTAATTTTTACATGTATTACAAGTAATTTGATGAATTTTTAATACCATACCTGCCAACCCTTACGAATAATTCAAAATATTCTGTTTTTTTGGATTTCTAGGACCAGGAAATCCGGAATATTCTGATTTTTCAAAATTTCGATTTTTTTTTTTTTTTTTTTTTTTTTTTTTTTTTTTTTTTTTAAAGAACGCGTGGCGCTAGGTCGGGCCCATCAGGAACGCGTGGCGCACGCGCCACGCGTTATCTGTGTACGCGAGGGCCATGGATTGTGCATTTTTTTAGTTTATCGTGGTTCATCACCAGTGCTTTGTTACAATAAACCACTCGATAGAGATAGGGGTATACCTCTTACCTCTTAATACCTTCCAAGGAGACTGTCATTTCTTACTTTTTCCTTGGGGCTCTGATTTTGCCATTCAGCAACTACCTGATGCACATTGTCTTTGTCAAGTTTTGAATACGTTAATGTTGATTTGTGTCATGTCCATCCTCAACTGCATCTTTGCGGTGTCTCATCTGATGGGTAATATCCTGCATTTGTGAGAGGTGGTCTAGTTACCGCTTCAGGGAACGGAACAGTTTCCACACGGACCTTCAGATGCCTTCGCATCTCCCCCACACTGCTCACTCTAGCCTTAAGGGCTCTCTCTCTCTTAAGGCTAGCTCACTCCATGGGCAACCAATTCATCCAGTTTGGCTAACACCATGAAACTTCATGAAGCTTGTCACCTCTCCAAGACTGTGGACATTTTTGTGATCCTCATCACTAGGAAGTTGAATATCAATCCTCTTCTCTATCTGGAAGGCATCACCTCTTGCCATGGCCTCTTTCACTCTCTGGCTTGTCCTTTTATGCTGATAGGTGGTAGAAGCCTTGTCAGCCTTAGAATCCATGATGCATGCATCTTCCCTCATGTGGAGTTTTGCTGGACATCCCATCTTCTTTGACGGCTGTATTTTCTTGGCTTTCTTAGTTTCTTTTTGCAGGATGGATGATTTTGCTTTTAAAAACAGTTGCGAATAACTCACGCCTGGTGACACAATAGGGAGCTTTCGATTCCACGACGGATCATTCTATGACGAATAAATGACTGATTCGATTGATGTAGTAGATACAGTTGATACAGTAGCTCTGGAATGAATATTAATATTAATTGTGTTCTTTCAGGTCTTCATTCCAGCAAGGTTGGTGAGCAATGTGAAGCAATCGTTCGGTTTCCCCGGCTCTTTGAGAAGTACCCCTTCCCCATCCTTATCAACTCGGCATTCCTCAAGCTGGCTGATGTCTTCAGAGATGGGTATGTTTGTCTGCCTTGCAGTGAAGTGAATTTTATCGCAAAAAAAATAAACGTAGAAATATATATAGATAAATAGATGAATGAATAATATGAGTGAAGGAATAATAGATGGAGTAATTGAATCTTTTTTTTGCAAAATATCTGGTGTGAATTGCTCTTTTCCACTTTTTTCTTCTTTGTCAGAAACTATTCCCTTCTCTGTTTCTCTCCCTCTTTACACCTGTCTGTCTCTTTCTCTCTTCCTTCCTTTCTTGTTCATTTCTTCTCATGCTCTATTCTAAATTTGTAGGACAAGAAAGTATAGTCTACTTGATTAATGGGCTCTAAAACAATTAGATAAGAAAAATACATGTGTGTTGGAAAATCTGGTATTGTACATGTTGATTGATCTACAAAAATAATTATTTTAACCACTAATATTTAATATTTTTCTGAAAAATGCTGAATAGATGAAGTATATTCAAAGACATCTATATCTTAAGGCATACTATTTCTGTAATCACACCAGTTACATTGCCTTTGCTTTCTTATTCCTCTCCCCTTTCTGTTGTCCAGAAACAACTTCCTACGTCAGTGTGTCTTGAGGGTATCCCAGCAGAGCGTGAAGCACCTGGACAAGATTCTCAACGTGGATGAGTTTGTGAGAAGGATATTCTTTGTCATCCACAGCAACGACCCAGTGGCTAGAGCTATCACCCTCAGGTGAGATGGAGTTGATAAGAAGTGGATTTTAGTCCGTAGATCAGGGCTGTGATATACCACCTTTAGTGGAGAAATTGGTTGGAGACATTGAATTTGCATTCCAAAATTATTTAGCCATGTATTAATGTTGTGAAAATCACAATGTATGTCATCTTTAATGATGTTTTTATAGCTTAATAATAATAAAATAATGATATGAATATTTATATAGCGCATATGTTATAGTATTTAAATTCTGCATTCGTTTGTTTGTTTGTATTTTTTATAAGAACATTATTACTTTTGTGATTTGGTTTCCAGTAATATATATTTATACATCTGTGGCTATGAAACTGTAACTCTTTCTCCAGAGAAAGTGGGTGTCACTTGATATCCTACAATGGATATGGATAACATTGGATTACTTATCCAGGGGTGTTTCATCAAGCTAAATTATCAATCTTGAATTGACGCATAGAAACCGAATAGAATGAAATGAATTGTGGGTGATAAATTGCCCAGATTTGATTGACACATCAATTATTGTGTTTGGTCTCAAAGGCTAATCTATTTTTGACCTACAGTGAACTCTTCTACTTCTTCTTCTGTCATATTCCCACCTCTAGAGTCCTTGGGAGTATAGCACCAATCATTGCAGAACGTAAACGGGTCCATCACAGCATCCATGCCGGTCTAGATTCCCACGATCTCATAGAGCTGGAGGCAGCCATCTTTGCCGCCTCCTGCTTTGCGGCGGAATCCAAGACGTTTGCTTCAGGCATCAGCAACAAACTGGTCCAGTTGATTGAAGGTGAGAGCACTTTGTTTTGTGTGTGGGTTGAAACCAAATTCTTGGAATCAGGCGTGATAGATTTGTTGTAGTCCTGGCCCTCCTGGGGCAGATGATCTTAGTCAGATGCACAGTGGTCTTCAAACATCCCACCTGATTTTTTTCTTGTTGAATCCAAAATGGAGGTTCCAACATGGTTCCTCTTCATTGATTTTAGGTTAATGGTAAAGAAAAGAAATCAATATTCTAAAGCTTTTATAATAATTTGTTTTCTTTGCTTTTATATCTATTTGAAATAATATCATATTTGGTAAATTGACTCATTTCTGGTAAGTAGAATATCAAGAATGAACTTAAAAGCTCATCTGTAATAGTTTATAGGAGGGATTAGACCACCCTGCAAGGTCACTGGACAGGTGGTTATCTCATCAACGCAGCTCTGAATTAACATAAGAAAAAAAAAAATCATGGGGACCAATGGTCACCGATTAGGCATTGTTTTGTATATAGAGGGAGCAAGTAGCTACAAGTAGTACAGTGTGGCGTTAAGCATTGAACTGGAAAGAAAAACAGCTTTGGTTGCTAGAAGCATTTATAAGATCAGATCATTAATGGTTTATTTTTGTTATTCATTCCAAATGTTTTCTTCCCATGCTCAGGCTTGGCCACGCCCATCGATGTCAAGATGAAACTCATCCCCATCTTCTGCCACATGCACTACGACAGCGAGCTGTCAGGCAGGGTGCGTCACATGTGCCTCAGGCTCCTAGACTCCTACCCTGCAGAGAGCTTCCTCACCGTCACCCTGGACACCCTGACAGACCTTGCCGCTGCTTCACACATGCACATCCCCGATCAGGTGAGGAGGCATGACTGGATTAACCAGGACAGTCATCTGACAACATTTTGAAAATGAGAGATTTGTTTGTTTGTTTGTATCAGTCTTGTGAATCCCTTTTTGATTTACTGGGAATGGTTTGTATATTTTTTGGTCACCCTGGACACCCTGACATACCTGGCCGCTGCTTCACTCATGCACATCCTCGATCAGGTGAGGCACGACTGCATTAATCAGCACACTAAGCTATGATGTTCATAGGTTTGTTTGTGCCAGTCTTTTGAATCCCTTTTTGATTGACTGGGAATGGTTTGTATGTTTTTTGGTCACCCTGGACACCCTGACAGACCTGGCCGCTGCTTCACACATGCACATCCCCGATCAGGTGAGGCATGACTGGATTTATCAGGATTGATCAAAATCAATTGTAAATCCTCCAATCAATCACAAGTTTTCGGTCTCCTATCTCTTATGTACATAGTTGTGATTGATATCGACTCTTTCTAAAATGGGGCCCAGAACAGTCATTTGACAACATTTTGAAAATGATAGATTTGTTTGTTTGTTTGTACCAGTCTTTTGAAACCCTTTTTGATTTACTTGGAATGGTTTGTAGGCTTTGCGGTTTGTATCAATATTGGTCTTTTACTTTGACTCAAATTTCTAGCGGTTCTAGAGCATACTTGGTTGTTGAGGGCAGTTGGAAGGAGGCATGATTATAATATTATACTGTCAATTTTGCTTTTGGACTTTTGCTATGAATACTTGAGGGCCTTGATCTTTTAGGATTTGGTCATGGTCAAAAGTGCTTGTTCAAGGAGAGACCTGTGTGTTTGCTTTTAAGTTTTCCTGTCTCAGACAAATCGATATGATTGATTAATGGGGAGATGAATGTAGTTGAATAGCAGTCAGGTAAAATAATCGTCACCACATTCTGCACTTCCTTATTTTTACCAGGTTGATCTATTGCTGGGTTACCTTGAGAGCGACATCCGACGGTCCATCAAGTCCATCTGCATCGCCAAGCTCCTGACCCTCGCCCACAAGGCTCCACATGCCTGGTCTCAGGCCAACGTGGACACCTTGTGTCTCTTCTGCAATGCAGACCAGGAGAAGAGGCTCATCGTGGGCTGCCTAGACATCCTGAGGATACTGTCGTCATCGCCAGCGTTCCTGACATCAGATACGGGTGAGGAAGACCTTACGTTAAAGGGATCTTTAACAATGTTAAATGCGAGATGCACGGCCCTACGTGTTATCAGTGCCTGTGATATGATGTTATATTGAAGCCCTACAAAAAATTTGCACTTCAAAATGATCAAGAAGTGCCTCAAAAAAGTACAAACCTGTGAGTGACCGGTTTTCACATACTCGTTTTCCCCAATAGACTGTAGTGTTATGAAAACCATTTGGCAAACGCAAAATTTGAATTGATCATAAATATCTTGATAATCAGACAGACGATCGGCTTGTAAAAGTCATGGGGTTCCTGACTGACCTAAAGGTTTATAATTATCATTGCAGCATGAGCTAAATCAAGGACTTTTTAAAGGACCCAAGAAAAAGTTACAGGATCCCTTTAAATGATGTGTTCATGAAAATGGTCATGGCTGCATATATACAAAAGATACATTTTTCTTTACCCACTTGCTTTTAAGGCATTAGCATTGAGCTTCAATTTAGCACAAAATCTCAGGATTAAAGTCCATATGACAGACCACTCTTCCCTCCCTGTTTTTGTCTCTCTCAAATGAAAAATTAAATGGATGACTCAACTCAGGAAAGCTCATAAAAAGAACTCTGGAAATCCATTATGAGCTCTGGTGAAGAAAAAAAATAAACACACAAAATATTGCTGCTTTTTTTCCACTCAGGGAATCACTTTTTCATTTGGAATGTAAAGTGCTATCTGTAACAAAGTGATATTTGCACTGTATTTTCCTGTACCTATGTGTGTGAAATGATGTAGCAGTCAATAGTTAAAGATTCAAGTGACCATGGCAGAAATGTGTGTGATCTGTCTTAAAATGGCTGGACAATGGTCTGCGAACACGTTATATGTACTCCTGCTTGAAAGTCAAGAGAGTGACTCCAAGTGCCTTATTGATGATGCTTCTCTGTGAATTGGCTTGTAGATCAAGCAGTCAAGAGCCACCAATGATCAATGAAAATTGTCTTTGATCTTTCCTTCAGATGGCTCGGTGCGTGAGCTGTGCAGGAATCTCCTGGCCCACTGGGAAGTGTGCGTCACCTCCAGGGCCCTCCAGGTTCTCATCAGGCTCATGTGCAGACAGGGAGGACTCACGGAGGAGAAGATGAAGGATGGCATCGAGGACGTCAGCGTCGCCATGGAGACGGTGGCCACGCAATGCCTCATGGAGGACGGCCGTTCCAAATCGGCTGTGAAGAGTCTCAAGGTTGGTGTGGTGTCTCTATTCTTTCAAAGTACAGCTACATTACGAGAATCCTTGTGCTATACAAGGTACAGTCATACCTGTCTATTGAGGTCACCCAAGGGAAATAGAAAAAATGGCCACTTTAGACAGGTGACCTATTTAGACAGGTTCTACAACACGCTTTTGTTTCTTGAGGGAGACAAAATACATGGCCATTATAGACGAGTGGCGCTTATAAAAGGGTGGCCACTAAGACAGGTTTGACTGTATATCATTACTGGCCCTTTCAGCTACCATGATCGGGTTTCAAGCAATCAATTTTGTTTTATTTTTATGACCAGTGTCAAGAGTTACAAATGTCCAATATTGTCTGGCGAAAGGCTGTTGTAATTGTAACAGGGATTTGAACCTTGTACCACGTGATTGATAGACCGCTGAATTAACCACTAGGCCTGGTATGTACATCTTGAAGATGATGATGGTTGAATGAAAACATTTTCATTCAGATAAAATATTTGCCAAGGGATAGGAAGTGATTATCAGTATTACCAAATCAGAATAGTTAAATGTAGCACCCAATAAATTCATGGGTATTGTTCTTAATACCTGTTCCTGTGTACCACTCCTCTTTCAAGAGATATCATTTTAGATGAAATGCTTGTCTTTATGAGGCTGGGAATAAAACTCTTCCTTGTGAATTCAGAATTGTGAGACAATATCTCATGGAAATTATCACATTTGTTGTCGTCCTTTTTCTTCCTAGATTACATTAGAAAGTATTCACAGCCTGTGCAAGGCATGTCCATCGCAAACATGTAACTTCATGGAGATGCTAGCCGCAGACTTATCATTAGCGCCAGGTGAGTGTTATGAAAAAAAGAAAATTCCAAAATACAGTGCTATTTTATTGGAGAATAGCATTGAAGAGAGCCATAACTTAAGCTTTTAGACTTGCACTCATCAGAGTAAAACGCAAGAATGAAACAGAAAGCCGAAATCGAACAATATAAACGGAAACTAAAAGGAAACAAGGCGCGAATATAACGAGCGCTGATTGGCTGTCAAAGGTAACGGTAACTTAGGCTTATGCCAGCCGTTTATTGCTATTTTATTGTTGTAAACCCCTTGCGGTGATATTCTGGTGTTTTCACTGTACTTTTAATCAGTACTGACTGGATTTGTGTTCTTATAATGTTATCTGCCTGTAGTTTGCCTTAGAGATGTTGAGAGCAGTTTCCTTATGTGTTGCTGTCTAGCTAGCCTCTCTGAGATCAAACCCAAGATCCTGGTCCAGAACAGGGATATCCTTCAAGACTAGTGTAGTCTAGTCCTACATAATGGGTGTTAACTTTGTACAAAATGATATCAGTTAGTGCCCACATAGTCATTAGTAGATGATATGGTTCTGATGTACTTCAATCAGCATTGATGGCATATACATTCTTTTTTCCGGTGATGTGCTCTTTGTGATAACATGATAAATCCACATTGCTTTTTCAGATGTCGAGAGCAGTATCCTAATGTGTCACTGCCTGGCTAGCCTCTCTGAGATCAAGCCCAAACTCCTGGTCCAGAGCAGGGATATTCTCCAGGACCAGTTCAGTCTGGTCCTACAGAAGGAGGAGAGTGGAACTGATCGAGACCAGGGAGGCTTTTTGGTAGGTCAACAGGACCTGTAGATACACGACGTTGCCATTAGCAGCAACAGAAACAAGAAAACAGAACGGAATAGAATGAAATGTAACAAAACAAAACAAAATACACTAATTTAGAATACAGAACAATTTGGCCATGCGTTAGCAGCAATCGCTTAATAAATAATGAATAAACACTATATTGAGGGATCCTCAACGAAAATACAAATATTTCTGCATCAGAATGACACATTTGAATATTGTAAACAATGTAGCAAATGTTTACTTAAAGATTCTTTACAAATTTCATATGATTTGATATTTCTAAAGAGTATCTGTCAATTAAGTTTGAGGCACAGTACATTAAAGATTCCATCATTCAAACAACATTGAATGCTTTTCTGTATGTCAGGAACTGGTTTGACATAGCCCTGTCAATAATGATTTATCAGTGCCTAGTTTATTGCATGTATTCATCCTTAAATTAAATTATGAAATGAATTTATCGAAAGACGTGACGTTTTAATTTAAGTGCATGGAGAACCTAAACTGTTTATTATATATCTTGTGAATATTCACTAATGTCGTAATGTCATTATCATCATCATTATCATCATCATTATCATCATCATTATCATAATTATCATTATCATTATTATCATTGAAACAGGTTGCCCTCGCTGTTTTGGTGTTGATTGAGGAGAAGACTTCAAAGCAGACTTTCATTGAAGACAAGGCCGTGTTCTTGGCTGAGTGTAGACCGTGGGTTGCCTATCGTATTGCCAGACAAGCCACAAGAGTGGTAGGTTGCAATTTATAGCTTTCACAAAAACCTATATCCATTCTGTACTCTCACTGGTTTTTACTTTTGACTGACTTTCAATATTGACTTTAAAAAAAAAAAGAATAGTGTGCATGCAAACAGTGATATTCAAACATGTTTTCTAGTGTTGCTTGGGTATATCTTTTTAATATAACATGTTCAATTTCATTTTCATCCACTCTGTTTTTAGGGATGTCACAAAACTGCCAGTAAGATCTTCAAGCATCTAACCACACAGGTAAGTTAGTAGATCTTCATTGGTAGTAAAACTATTGACACTCAATGATCGTGTAACGTTCAATGATTCAGGCCTGGACACCAAAGGTTTATTCCTTGTGAATGATGAGGGGCTGATGTTAGTGTAAATGCTGATATTATGATGTTTCTTTGATTCATAAAGATGATGATAATGAGGATGATGGTGGTGGTGATGATTATTATGATTATGAGGGTTTTGATGTTGATGGTGGTAGCAGTGATGATGACAGTGGTGGTGATGGTAATGATGATTATGATGATGATGATAATTGCTTTAAATATACTAATGCTACATGTAGTTGAAATGATATTCTTGATGGGGATAGTACTATGATGATGTCAACACAGGAATAATGTGTAATGGTCATACTTTTGCAATACAGAGAAATTATAATGTAGCAATTTGACACGCTATCTGTCCTCTTACTTTGCAGGTTGCCTCGGAGCATTTCTATTACTGGCTTGGTTCCTTGGAGGTCCTCAGTCAAGCGGAAGCCTATCTGATGGAGCTCAAGACCGAGATTGATCCCAGCAATGCTGCTAAACTCTCCAGAGCTCTTCAGGAATACGAAAGCGGACTGGCTGCTTTGAGGGCAAGTGCAATTCTTGATAATGGATGAAATATATTGGAACCATAATCTATATTATGCAGGCAATATTGACAGGGAATCTAGAACCATGTTAAGTAGACTGTCTCTACAACTACCCTGAAACATTTGGAATTTTTTTCTTCAAAGTTGCCCAAATTCCATTAAGATCTTTTAATATAAGACAGTATACGATACTTTGGTTTTTTCAAAATCGAATATTAGATTTAATTGAATATTTTTTTAATTGATGTGCACTGTTAACACATTTACGGGCCAAGTACACAATCACCATCGTAATACTATTTTGTGTTAATGTGAGCTCAGTTGCTATTTGCTGAGAGCTTCATTCTTCTTTGCTCATGTGTATTCATTCCACTGTAAATCACCTACTGTTAACAAATTCACAGAAATTTCTTCCTCTGTTATCTGTGACTATATCAAACCTTTTGTTCAAATGAATGCAGGCTGGAGCCACGCCCAACCACCCCCTCAAGTTCCAGACTGAGTTCACCCGTCTGAGAGCCGATTGGCTCCACGCCTGTCTCGTCCTCATGACCAACCTGGCCAGCATCAGGACCTGTCCCCCGCCTGCCATAGCACCGGCTGTTGCCATGACAACAGGGCAGGATCTACTGCGCTGTGGTCACATGGCCACTCAGGTATGTGTTTGTAACCTTATGTTTTGAAAAGAATTTAAGTATTATGATTATGCTAAATCTTGAATAAAGTAAAGTATCCTTCCTACCTTCCTTTCTCGCTGTAGAAACGTCCCTTGGATAGCACATTAAATGGAGGTCCCGTGTACAGGACAGTCACCACCCTTGCACGTTATGAACCCACTGCACTATTTGTATAAGAGTAGGGGGAAACCCAGGTGTAGTGGTCAACCTGCACACTCCAATCAGGCCGAGTATATACGGCATCCAGAGATGCCAACTGTTCCGTTTTTGCCGTATTTGTTCTGTTTTTCGCAATGAATACGGCAGTACGTTTTTTGTATGTTTTGTTACGTTTTTTTAATTTTTTTAATTTTTAATTATTTTTAATTATTTTTAATTTTTTAATTTTTAATTTTTTTTTAGTGACGTTTTTCTTAATTTCTGATGATGGGCTTTGTGTCGTAAGTGTATTATGCACCTACATCTTCAAACGATGCACGCAGGATGGTGTTACGGCCCCAAACTGCGCACATTGCGAACAACCCACGTGTAATGTATGTACGTTGCGCTCCGATCCGGGTACATGGTACTGCCGGGTTTTTTAAGCTGCTCGATTGGGCGATATGTTAAGTTGAGAGATTTATTCAAAAATACTGTTTTTTGCTCTTAAGAATACTTTTTTTTGTTGAAGAAGGTTGGCATCTCTGGGCATCTGCAAGAATCTTCAGTATTGAAGGAGGCAGATTATCTTGAATAATAAGAAGAAATGTTTAAAGTAATTTTGCACCTATACAATGTGCCATTTTTTATCAGTGTTTGGATGATAACAGTTATGTCAGTGGCTACATTAACATGTAAACATGTACATTTATGAAGTTGCTACTGAAAAAAATGTAAAGTAATTTTCACCAAAATACAACTCCACAAAAACAAGATGTCTGAAGTTTGTTAGGGATTTTTGTAATTTGTTTGCAGATGCAGAAATCATCTCAGAGACTACAATCCCTAGCTGATAGCTATGCTGATCTCTACCTGTCGTCCTTTGACGCTGACCTGGTCACGCTGGGTAGCATCAAGATGTATCCTTTGTGATGTAGGAAGTGCATTGACCTTCTCATGGACATTGAGTGATATAATAGAAAGTCTTTTCCAGATGCTGAATTGTGAATCAGGATATACTACAATACCTGAAAAACCACACTGCAAAGTAAAGCAAAACTGGCAAATTTACATAGAAAGAAAACATATTGTGGGATATACACAGTTTATTATAATTTTGTTTAAAAATTAAGTTTTTTTGTTATTTTGTTATTTACCAGCCATATTATTTGAATAATTTTGCACTACCGGTATGTAGTTTCAAATATTTAAAACAACACTATTGAGATGTTTCACATGAAAGTTTACAATGTCCTTCAAGCTGTACGATTTTTTAGTGGAGATGAAGAGATTTATGCTGAATTATGTATGAGGGGGGGGGGGGGGGTGGGGAAGGAGTCTTCATGCAGTTTTACCTGGACGCGTTTGTATGTTTGCAGAATGATTTAAGAGTTTCCTTAACATTGAATTCTTCTAGTCTTCAGAGGCATTGTCTTCTTTTGGTGTATCTCATTGATGCTCTCATACTCAACAGCTCATCCTACAGGTTGGTAACAGTGTTAATACCCTTTCAAGTTTGAACTTTGAACTGTATTGTCTGAAAGATTATCGGACAACTGCCCCATAGACTATATTGGATGGTGTATAAATCAAGAATATCGACAATACAGGGACACCATAAAAAAAGAATGATAGAGAGAGGTCAATAAATTGTCTTACTTAAAATTTATGTTAAGAAAAGAAAAATTAATCAGTGATAATAGTAAAAATTGACTGATACCATCTAACAACAACAGTAATGTTAATACACTCCATAATTTCCCTGTCTTATTTTACATTTGCCAGTGGCAAGCACATGATCCAGCAGGACCTGTTGGGGTCAAGCAATGCCGATGACCATGGCAATGACCTGATGGCTGAGAGCAGCCGAGTGACCAATCAGATCCTTGCTGACCTTCAGACAGTGCTGGAAGAGACGGAAGGAAACCCAGTATCACATCAGGTTAATACAAAGGGCTTTATTTAGTCAGCAATTAATTAATGTGGTAATAATTTTAGATGATGTTAAAGGCTGTGAGACACTCATTAATTGTGTTCTGATGTTTAAAAAAAAGTACTATATAGCAATGATGTAATGGCTCTCTTGATGTTTCAAAAGCAGGGTTAGGAAGAAATTTTTGTGATTACAAGTTGTCCTTGAGGTTAATATCATGTGATTTGTTTAAGGAAGATTTTGTCTAATGACATACAATCATTGTGCTACTGAAACGAGGTTTGTTCTGCAAGGATTCATCTCTTCAATACCGTGTATATCATTCCGATTCTGCATATAGTTATTTCAGTACTATAGCTATAAACTCAGCCGCTGACGGCCGTTGGTCTGCTTGAGTGGGTAGCTCAACTATCGGTACATGTAGAGCATATATGACTAATGTTTGACAACTTATTATATTTCTTATCTGCTCTGTTTCCCTCATGTCCACACAGCATACCGAGTGTATCCAACGAGCCTGTCTTGCTCTTCTCAAGATGTCCTTTGGGTTTCCTAGATACTTCTACCAGGCCCTTCAGTCCACCAGTATTAAGGTTTGTATGTCTAAGGTGGTCATAATTTGCAAATGCAAATATATTGCAACTACCTTAAATTTTCTGCTCTAGGCCATTATCATTTTACGGACAATTAACAGTGGAAATACCCACATGCTGCCTCTTGGCTATTTGCATGGTATCTAAAATCCATTGAAATTGCTTGAATTTTTCTTCTACTCAGTCACAAAATTAATCTCAGATGCCACACAAATAATCTTCCTGCGCAATAACACTTTTTTGGGGGGGGGGGAGGGGGGGTTAGATATACCAAAGGCTTCAAGATTATTTAACTGTTTCCAGGACAAGATTATTAATCTATACTGGTGTCAAATTGTTGTGGAGCTAATCAAGACCAGAAATGGGTAATTTTGCAAAGCCATTTTGTTGTACAAAGCAATCCTTCCATCAATCAGTGCCTATTGTTTTGTGCAAAATTTCATGTGTGGCAAACAAGCTAACATGCAGAGAGGCAAAGAAAGCAACCAAAGTGCTAATAGAAGGTTTCAGGAATCAATCAAGGTTTAGCTGTAATGTATTTCGTCATTGTATGTTTGATCATACACTGCGGGTGCACAAAACTCTCAAAATAGCAAATATGAAACAAAAACGAACACACACACAAATCATCTAATCTTTTCCCTTATAGCCTCTGATACTAAAAAGCGTTTGGAAAGTTGCGAAATGTGGTTTCTAAGAAGAATGATGAAAATCCCCTGGACTGACAAAGTTAGTAATGAGGAAGTTCTTACACGAGCTGGAGTGCAAAGGAAAATGATACGTGAGATGTTGATTAGGCAGTTGAAGTTCATGGGTCACATTACACGTAAAGAAGGCCTAGAGAACCTTGCTTTGACAGGGAAAATTGTGGGAAGAAGGAGTAGGGGAAGAAGGAGGATACTTTGGATGGACAGTCTGCAGAAATTGTTGGAAGAGAGAGGAGTGAAAGAACTGGGAGTGGTACTAATACAGAAGGCTAGGAGCCGAGGGTTGTGGAACAGCATGATCGCCAAAGTCAAACGATATGGCACTTAGAGAGAGATAGCTGAAACCATTATGTGAACTTTATTATATTTTTTATCCCATTACAAGTAGGGGAAAAAAACACTCACTTTAATATTATTTTGATACCTTACAAATCTTCAAAATTTCATTTGCTAAGCTCAATATTGATTTTAAATTATTGATTCGTCCTCTTACAGCTCAACCTATCACCATCACCCAGAGCATCGGGTGAGCCTGTATCCATAGCAACCAATACTCATCTTGCTCTCAAGGTAGAAGGCGTCATCCAGCATGGTTCCCAGCCAGGTATGAAATATCAGAGCTTCTAGTCACTCATTGAGTTATCACTTATGTCATGGTTGTATTGATGAAGGTAGTAGGATCCAGCTAGACATATATGTACTATTTTGTTTCTTGAAAACATAAGAAGCAAAAACACATAATATGCCTCTTCATTGGATGAAAGCAAGAGAAATATGACTTCAAAATCAAAGTGATATATTGTGAAAGGAAGGAAGTACATTGAAAAAAATCCTCAGATAAGTAGAGAGCTAAGGAGATAAAACTGTTGTAAGCTATCTTGCATCATTTGTGAAGTGATTGGGGACAAGGATTCAAGAGGTGTAATGCTTTATAAATCTGGCTTTCCAGATGAATTTTGTACTACACAGACTTGTTGTTCTTCTGATTCATTTTCTTTTCTCTTTCTTTCTTGTTTAATTCATGACAGGATTGTTTCGAAAAGTGGATCAAATCGTCATCAATGTCAACACCACATCCTCATCTAGCAACAAAACTGAGGAAAAACAACAGGAGGTGAGAAGCATCAAAAGTTGTAGAAATATCTGTATAAAAAAAAGAAGGTTACTAGCTAGAAATAGACTGGCCTTGGTGCAGGCACACTCTAGCATCCAGCATCTCTGATCTATGTTAACAAAAATACTGTATTGGTGTATTTCGTTTGCCCTTGATGACTTTATTAGAACGTGCAATTGAATACCATATAGGATGTGACGTTTTTATTGTTGTCCTTTCATCAGTTTAACCTTTAGCGTTTGAGACTTTACATTGTTGATTAAAATTCTACTAATTGACAAATTTTCTTTTGCAGACTGGACCAAAGGAAATTGAATGCCGCATCACGCCTCACAACGACTACTTCAGCCGTCAGGTCCTCCTGTCGTTCCCATCGGCTGGCCTTCATTCCATCAACGTCGAGACCAGCATAGCTGATGAAGACGGACAGCTCTGGAGGACTGGGCCCAAGACGAGTCTAGCAGTCAAGGCTTACGTTGATGGGATGATACAGCCTCCCCAGCAGCGGCCTGCCCAGGAAGCAGGCCACAGTCGTAATATAATTGCCGGACGGTCGACCCGCCTCCCAAGTACCTCGGCGGGTAGCAGCAGCAAGATGAAGGAGTTTAGTGAAGATGTTCTGTAGCCATGACATGAACTTATGATGGCTAATGATTTTGAAGTGAAAGGAAAGAAAATGTAGTGCTTTTGAAGCAGGTGATATTGGCATGATGGCAGGACATTCCACCTGTCTCCCAAGTACCATAATGGGTGACAGTAAGATACCTACAGTCAAACCTGCTTTAGTGACCACCTGTCTACAAAGGCCACATTTGTTGTTTCCCTTGAAAATGGTTTCTCATTGAATCATGTACTAAAGGAACCTGTCTACAAAGGCCACCTGTCTACAAAGGCCACTTTTGTGTTTCCCTTGGGCGGTCGCTATAGACAGGTTTGACTGTACTATAACTGAGCATCCAATGCCAAGCAGTTTACGTGATGGCTGGACAGTCCACACACCTTCCGAGTACCTCCGTGGGTGGTAGTAAGATGAAAGAGTTTGGTATAGATCTCCTCTAACAGCAGTACCGACCGATGGCTTGTGATTTTGAATAATTTTAAAGTGAACTTGGAGATTTGTGGTGCTCCCCAAGCCAGCAAGATGGCTTGTGATGGCTGAAGGTACTACAAAAATAGAGCAATAGCTTAGAGAGTTGAGTGAAATTGAAGATGACTTCTAACAGCAAGATGAACCAGCAGGAATCTCACCGAGGTCTGGATTTCTTACCTACCTCAGACCAGGGACCTGTTTCACAAAGCCTTTTTTCAATGACAAATGACAAAAATCAGTCACAAATCTGCTGATAACCAATCAGAAGCAAGGATTTCAGTAGCTTATAACAAAAACTGTCATTTGTCACCGATGACAAGTTTTGTGAAACACCCCCCTGGTAATAACATGAAGGAGTCTGGAAGAGATCATGAAGCCACAGCAGCAGCAACTTATCCAACGCATAAGAGCTGCAGTCACATGGGAGTGGGAGTCTATCTGTATTTCCCTCTTTCGCAGATGTGTATCAGTCAGATCCGATTGATTACATTTTGAGACAGATTTTACAATGTAACTGTTCAAAAGACGAGACTCTGTTTCAAACCAGGGTGACCTGTCAGAGTTGTTAAAGAGGCAAGGCTAGGGAGCCGACCACGAGACCAACCCACACCACTCTACCTGCCTCGTAAATACAGCGCAATAGCTGGCAGCTGGATAGAGCAGTTGGTGAAGGCCTGAAACAATGTTTGGTGATGTTCCTGTATTGGCCGAAAACACAAACAAGTCCAAAAATAGAAGTGATAGCTGGCAATAAGTTGGTGAAGATCAACTATTGCC
Source organism: Strongylocentrotus droebachiensis (assembly GCA_035222895.1). Classification (NCBI taxonomy): domain Eukaryota; kingdom Metazoa; phylum Echinodermata; class Echinoidea; order Camarodonta; family Strongylocentrotidae; genus Strongylocentrotus; species Strongylocentrotus droebachiensis. Next base: position 73,270 of record JAVYIG010002229.1, read on the forward strand.
TTGACCTCAGCAAATGCCTTGATACTTGATACATGTCTCAATTAATGCTAGACACTAAACTGACCCCTGCCCCTGTGCTTTCTCCCCCTCCCTCCCTCCCTCTTTTGTAATTGTATTATTTTTACAAGTTTTCGTAAAAAAACTTACTGAAATTATAGAGCACACCGTTTTCCTTTCTCTCTCTCTTTCTCTCACTCAATCTCTCTTTTGCTTTTATGTGAAGTAAATGCAAAAATGAAATACATTATTTGTTGTTTTTAGAAAACATCAATAAATTAGACATACAAACAGAATGAATGCAGTGTCTTAAATATGAGATGAGGACACATTGTATCGATCAGAGATCATAATATTTTCGTTGTTGTAAAATACTCTGTTATAACCATTGAGAATAAAAGAAACATGAACAAAATTCAAGTCTCTGTTGTGTTTTCTGTTGTCTTGATATGCAATTACACTATCTTCAGACAGTGTTTAACATAATGTGAACAAAAGACTTAATCTGTGAATAAATTATGTTGTCATTATTTTAGTTGTGTTTGGGGTGTATGGATGTGTGTGTGTGTCTGTGTGTTGAACAGCATTTATAATGGAAATCCAACTGTTGTTGCTCCAAATCTTCTTCAATTTATGCAAAAGGCTGCTATCGCAGAGCATGGTTTTAAGGCATTCGTGTCAGTAGTGGAAGTGAGTGTGCATTAAATTTGAGATGCAATTTGGCTTTGATTCTCCAAGACAATTCTTGGATCTGTGTCACAAGAATGTCCTATGCAATGTCCTTTATTGTAAATGTTGCGTGCGTCCCAGAATAAACGAAAATTGAGAATTATCGATGTTTTATCACAGCTTAATCACAACTGTAATTAATAAATGCACATATTTGTAAAGCTTAGATTAAATTTGAAGAGAGTGTACAAAAAAGTCATTTGGTGGGCGGTATCTGAATTTCAAAGAGAAAATCATATTTCTAGTAGCAACAAACATAGTTGACAAAAGACTTGACTCCATTTTGTCGTGCCATGCAAGAAGAAGACGAAAGACATTCATTGCTTCTCACATTGCCCAATACTTTTCTAATTTACATTCAAACACAATATAACTGATCTTCAAAACCATATGTAATAGCCTTTTCTATAATTTGCAATCTGTAAAAGAAACTCAAGAACTTTAGAAGTAAGACTAGCATATGAGGCACTTTATGTGTTCATGTAAATATATCATTTATTTATATTTTTACAAAATGAATATACATAAATTTACATCCATCTGCTAGAGAGTATGCAATCTGCATTTGATGAGTTTGAAAATACATGACATAAAGTTTAAACATCTGTACATTACTCTTTTAAATTTTTCTTTACTGTATTCATATTTAAACTATCACAGGGCTCTTGTAAAACCTAAATTTGGTTAACCTACAAGCAGCAAAACTTGTATAAATTATCAGGCTGTCGTTTCAAATTCTGATAGTCTTTTGCAGTAGACTAACCGCCCTAGGCCCTGTTGCACAATCTTACCATCGATGGTAACTACCATGGAAACCTTGATTTTGATTGGCTGTTTAGCCCTGTTACTATGGTAATTGCCATTGATGGCAAAGTTACCATCAATGGTAAGTTTTATGCAATGGGGCCTACTGATCTCTAATAAGAGTACAATCGCCATGTTGACTAAATACATGTATTATTTGTTAAATAATTCATATAATGGATAATTCATTTCACCTTTAATGAGATATATCATAGACATCTACCGGTATATCATCCGTTCAGAGCCAGAAGGGCATTAACTGTGTTACAAGAAATCTCAACTTATGTAATAATAGAAAAGTACTCTAAAAGAAAGCAGAGAAATCAAGAGGAGCAGACTCCTTTTGAATATAGTATTACGACATGGAAAACAAAATATTTTTTAGTGATTGGTACACTCAAACTAGATGTATATATAACTACTATATTGCTAGTCTTTTCTACATACAGTACAATACATTTTTAAAGACAACATGGTCATTTTCACAACACTTGATTGAAACCTTCTGAGCTTTAACCCCTTCTTCAGTCAAAAAGCCATCCATATCATACTTTATAAAGATGATACATTGAAATTAAAAATAAACTCGAGTTCTGGTAATGAGATTGCATTGTGAAAGAAAAGGTGTGGAATGGATCAGAAAAGTTGATCATATAGCATGTAAGTAATGGTGTGTAATGCAAGGTTCTGGAGTCATCAAAATCATCATAAATGGCAGAGTCTTGGTAAAGTAACGATCACTTACACAGAAAGATGTATATGGGACAACACACATGGTGTCGGGGCGAGTACTACCCTGATTTCCTTATCTTTCTATGCTCATTACTCAGCCAGTATGCATTTTCTTCCAAAATTGTTTGGCACATGACATTTATTTGTAATCTTGAACATTCAGTGTAAGTTTCGTTAGATTCTGTGAGAATTCATTTTCTTTTTTTACCAGAACTCAAGTTTATCTTTAATGTCTAAATAATAATGTAAAATGTAACTTTTTTATTTGTACAGTCATAGTATTTGTAAGTTAATGCCCCAAAATATGCTACTCGGTTGGATAGAGTTCTGTGAAATTAGAAGTGGAAAAATATGGAACCAATTCCCATTGAATTTTCCCCTCAATTATTCTAATTTCCCCAGCATGCATTGTGAAAGGCAAAATCAGACATATATAGACATAAAAATTGAAGTACTTTACAAATGATATTTTGGAATATTGGAAATTCAATCTTAAGCTGGGGCTCATGTACTGAATCAATTCCTCCTTAAATTTTCTAAACCAAAATGGAATCCTTTAATACCAGGCCTGCTCTTTACAACTGATGACTCTACATTGAATTTTGCAAAGAGATTTCATTCAGATTAACACATACAAGAATCCAGTCCAAAACATCTTCTTACATCTTACGATGTGCTGATTTCAAACATTTAAAACCTAGGGTTTTGTTGGACAACATAATACAAACTACAACATATAAACAAAAGAAACTCTAGCTTATATGTCAATGGCAGCCTTTAGCTCAGGAAGCAAACCTTCAACCTCTGATTCCAAATCCATTAACAACCCTGTAATACAAAAAGAGAAGATAAAGTGCATTCAGATATTAAGCTAGGTAAAGAGCATCTGAAGTTTCATATGAATGAGAAAATCACCAGAACCTTCTATAATATGATTAAAATTAGACTAATTATATTCCAAAGACTGCCACTCAAAAGTGCTGCAGATTTGACACGGATTACAACAGGAAAAATTCAAATGATATATTTCAGGGAGTTTTTTTAAAATGCATGATTCTTTTAGCTGAAACAAATAATAGTAACTTTCAAGTTGGACTCTCCCACCCCCCCCCCCCCCAAAAAAAAAAAAAAACAAACAAACAAACTGAAAAATCATTTTAAAAAAGAAGAAAAAACAGCACTAGTTGTGCTGGTTGGATAGAGCACCAAGGTATTTAATATTTTAAGATTCTATTATTCAATTAATATATTAAATTCTTACCTGTATTAGCTTTTCTTGTGGCTATCAAACTGACAAAGAGGGGCTGCTTGTTGAAATGCACAACCTACAGTTAAAATTAAAAAGGAATGAGATGTTATCTGTACAATTTATGTTTCTAGGCTGATCATTAATTGATTGAATGGAGGTATTATGTAAGTAAGAATTACACACTTTATTCATAAATCATGACGAAAAGGGGGTAATGAGACATTGGGTGAGGAAATTATGATGATGAATAATCCTTCTGCAATTGGTGGAGGGTGTGCACATTACATTGGACCTTTTCGTCATAAAAAATTGAGTCTACATAGTGGATTAAAAACATAAATTACTGTCATGCTGATGATGAGGAGGTGATAAGGAGACGATGATGATTAAATAACAACCATTGGAAAAAGCCCTTAAACAGAAATCAATCTTTCTTCACGGCAATCCCAAGGCAGTTTGTTGATGTTATTGTAAAAACTATCAACACTGTATTTTTTCCATGTTTGATGTTATTTTTCATGGAAATTGAAGAAGAAATACATAAATCGGAGTGGAAAGGTTGCAGTAATGAGGGGGTGGTAGAGGAGGAGGAGGTGGAAGAAGAGGAGGAAGGGGAATTCCTTATCTACCAGCACATTGGTCTAATTCTCACCTGATGTGATGTGTAGGTGCAGATAATACTCTTGTTGGCCGAGAGCCCCAGTTTACTGGCCTGGTCGGCAGCCATGGCAAATGTGGCAAGGAAAGCGGGTCTCATGGCATGCTCTGGGGTTTCATCAGATTTCACTGGAGGAAAAAAGAAGGAAAAAAAGAGAAAGAAAAAAAGAGAGAAAAAAGGAGAAAAAGAAAGGGGGGAAAAAAAGATAGAAAAAAAAAAGGGAGAAAAAAGTTAACAAAAGTCTTGACCATGTACATGTACTGTAACATGTATTTTCCTGCCTTGGGGCAAGATGTTTAAAGGGTAAAGGTGATGTATTATGGGATGTAGGATTTAGACAATTAACTGCCGACTCCAATTTATTCATATGGTTATGTGCCATGGGATGAGAGTCCATTAACGTGATATCTCCATAGCTCAACTAAACTAACCAACTTGACACTTAATAACTGTATAAAATTTGGGGTGATCACTACATTTTAAATGCAAAGCAATAAAACAAAATTTGACAGTACTATTTAGCACAACTAAATAAAGGCCTACATTGAGATTATGTTAGGCTCTTGCTCCTTCTATGATTATTATCATAATCGCCCTGTTAGTATTGTATTTCATTTTGATATCTGAATATGTATGATTCTTTACTAAGTGTCTGCAATACAGACAAATTTCTGCTGAACTTTTCATGTTTCAGATTTTTTAAATAGAGCATATTAACATATAAATTGTCTTACCTTTGATAACTGGGACACCATCTCTGTCTGTTATTACAATAGCCTCGAGCCCTTCCACCCTGAATGGCATTCATAGAGAAATACAAAGTTTGAGTTTTTTATGAATCACTAATTTCGGACAGGTAGATAATTCTTTTTATAACATCTACTAAATGTTTTACTCCCTTGCAAATAAACTTATGGCTTCCCCTAGGCAGTTGCCTCGAGGCTTACTCTCAAAATGTTTTTGAAAAGGTTTAATAGGCAATCGGCAGGGGATCACAAAAAAGTAATAACTGAATTATAGAATATATCAGTAATATTGAATTAAATATCTTCCTGTTTCGGGACAATTATGTACAACCCTGGCCAAACCCTTACTAATAGGTGGCTACCAAATAATACTTAGGCCTGAAGGTTTAATATAAGTCAGGCAGACAGACAAGAAATACTGTATCTACTTTGCAACAATGAATACAAAATTATGATATAAATGTAGAGTATACTCACATTTGCAAAAGACTCCAAAGGTATCTTTTCAGTTGCTGCAGGTTAAAAGAAAGAAAATGTGGGTATGTTAACAAAGTCATCTCACATGTTTCTATTATTTTTTTTATCTTGTCAATGATTGTTGTTGATTGCACAGTGATTCATGAATTGTTGAACCATCAGAAGATGGAAGAAGGATATTGATATTGAACTGCCGCCCCAACATGGTATCCATCATATGATGCCCCAATATCATTTAAGAACGCCCGGTGAAGAGCATTTAAAATGGGAATGTCTTCCAAGAGACCAAGACCAACATGTACCTGGTGACCCTCGTTCCTTTCTCAGCAGGAGTGGCGAGACTGACCCCCTAGAGATCCAGGCCAGCGTAAAACAGGGATGCCCCATGTCTGCCATTCTGTTCAATTTGACAATTGACCTAATCCTAAGAGCGGTCTATTTAGGCATTAGTTTTTTTTAATCACCTTAATTAAACAACAACATTATACTGTATTACTGTTTTGGTGGCAGCACCAATTAACCCTTTGGCTTTCCTAGCTGTCTCCACATTTTTATGACATTTTTGTTGTTGTTGTATTCTATTGTAAATGTTGTACGCCATGTTTTGTATTTTATATGTTGTTATGATGTTTCTATGATGAATGAAATACAAATCAATCCAAGGCAAATGATGATGACCTCTGGAATATGGTACACAGACAACGCCTATTCATCTGGCAGCAATGAGCAACTGCTAGACTTCTTTAAAGACGTCTATGCTCCTCCTGAAATTGATGAGAATAGAGTACAACAGTTAGCCGAGACTGCACTTACCGTGAGTATCCCGGGCTTTTCAATGGGGTGCGGCAGTATCGGCAGACTGTCTCGCATGAGAAATTCCGCCCCTGGAAAGGACCGTCTCAAGTACAAGCATATTCGACAAGTTGATGGTGCGTGCCGTGTTACCCACAGTATGTTCAACAGGTGCTTACAGGAACACTGTATGCCATCTGCCTGGAAGGTAGCTACGACCATCCTTCTCCACAAGTCAGGCACAACCGATGACCCAGCAAACTTCCGCTCGATCGCACTCCAGTAATGCTTATACAAACTTTTCATGGGTATCCTTTCAGACAGGCTGACGAAGTGGGCATGCAGTCACAAACTTCTGAGTCCAGAGCAGGAGAGTGCTCGCCCATGTGAGGGTTGTCATGAGCACACCTTTCTTCTGTCGTCGGTAATCAAGGAAACCAAACGAAACCAGAAGACTGCCAACACCGCCTGGCTAGATCTTAGGAATGCATTCGGAAGCTTCGCCCACCAGGCTAACCATGCAGTACTTACAACGATAGGAGCACCTGTCAACCTGGTTATGCTCCGCCTTAAGGACACATACACGGAAGCATACACATCCTTTCTCAGCACGAGTGGTGAGACTGACCCCCTACAGATCCAGTCCGGCGTAAAAACAGGGATGCCCCATGTCTGCCATCCGGTTCAACTTGACAATTGAGTTAATCCCAAGAGCGGTCAAGAAGAAGGCAACTGATGATGGCCTCGGGCTTAATCTTAGCGTATGCTGATGACTTAGTTCTCACCAGTGACTCTGAACAGGGTCTACAGGCTCAGCTTGACGCCGCAAGTGAAGTTGCAACCGCTCTAGGGATGATGTTCAAGCCAATCAAGTGTGCTTCGTTGACCCTCGACTGCAAGAGAGGAAATCGAGTTCTCCCTAGGTCATACATTGTTCAAGACCATGCCATTCCTGTCTTGAATGAAGAACAACACTACCGGTATCTCTGCGTACCCTTGGGGCTCTACCGATCCAAAATTAGGTGATTTTGTTGGTCGGAAATTAAGAGCTGACATTAAGTGGGCGGAAGACAAAATTGTAGTTAATGGTATTTGGTTTGGCACTGATCATTGTATACATTCCTTTTGGAAGCCATTGCTGACTCCCTCTTGGCCCCTCGGCAGAAGCTGGACGCCATACACGTCTTCATCCAGCCCTGTCTTACCTTTATCTTACGTGCTGGAGAGATCCAGAGACAACACCTCACACGCCTTACACAAACACTCATCAGAACAACTTAAAAGATCTGCAGTCTCCCAACGAGAGCTACCAACGAGAGCTACCAACGGGCGGCAAATGGGTGCATCTTCGCAGCTAGGGAATCAGGTGGTCTAGCCTTCATAGACCCCAAAGTAGATGCGGACATCCAAGTCATCACCCAAGCCATTTGTGTCCTGTCGTCTGACGATGAAGTTGTTCAGACAATAGCAACATCCCAACTACAGTCAGTAGTACATCGGGCAATCCATGCAGCCCAAACTAAAGAGGACCTCTACAACTATTCCTGGACCCCAGGGAAGAACAGTTTTGTTATAGCGGTACTAACAAAGCTGAATGGGTTATCCAGCTATTCACTATACCATTGATTTTACTATGTACATGCATTTTTTTTTTATATATTTTTTTTAATATTGTGATATGGAAAATAAATACCAATACCAACTACTTGTCTGGCAGCAGCGAGGTCTGCTTGCCAATTCTGGTAATAGCGGCCAAGCTATGGTGGTCTCGAACCAGGTCAGCCGCAAGAAGACTACATCTTACTCTCAGAGCCACCACCACTGGTACAGTTGTTGTCAACCATCAGGCAGACAACGACCACACAAGGGACATCCTACCAACAGCAATAACAAGAGGACTGAGGCTCATCCAACGAACTACGAATGCTGGGAAACTCAAGTCCCTACCAGACCAAGGGAAAGTTGCCAGATCTCTGAGCAACGATCCGTTCGCCAACGGCTCTTCTTAGCATGCAAGTGGAAAATTCATCCGGTTCTGTGACTGGAGGTTTATCCATCAAGCTCGACTAAATTGCCTACCTACAAATGTAGCAACAAAGAGGTGGAAGGCAAATGCCAAAGGCAAGTGCAGGAGATGTCCTCAACAAGAGACACTGCCTCACGTGTTGAACCACTGCCTACCCAATATGTACCGGGAGACCCCAACCCAAGAGAACGTATTTACTTTTAGACACACTGGCCCCAAAATATGGAATTCTCTCCCCAGAGATATCCGTGATACTACATTCTTTAACTCTTTTAAATCTAAAATTAAAAAATACTTAATCGGTTTTTAAATCAATAATAATATTTGCAAGTTAATACATATACTATGTTTTGTACACTGTTTTGTTATTGTTAAATCTTTTATAGGCAATTGTATGTATCTTTTAATAATAGGGACTGCCTCGACAGACCCTTGGTTTTATTTGCAGTTTCCCCAGTTCATTTCTATTGCTGATTAACTTTGTATAATTCCGGTATATTTGTAGATATGTTTCCATTTTGTGTGTATTTTCTCTTTTTCTATATTGTATATAATGATTATAATCTTTATCTTATGTGTTTTTATGGATTTGAATTGAAATTAAACTTGAAACAAAGGGTGCTTCCCTAACATTGTCATGCTCGAACGGAACATCTGTCTTCCCAAGCAGATACACTGTCCAAGGTCAGTTGATGCCAGCCCTCAACGAGGAAGAGCAGTACCATTGGCTCGCCTCGTTTCATGAATCTCAAGCATCTGATTGGGAAGCTGAAGGGAAACATTGAGACCATCACGTCATCAATGCCGGCCCCATGACAAAAGATTGACGCAATCAAGACGTTCATCCAACTGGTCTCGGTTTTCGATTACGGGCAGCAGACTACTTGAAGTTAGACTTGCGGTCCCTGACAGAGAGCTGACCCCCATTCTTTACCTTCTTTTCCTATTTCTCTTCTTTCTTACATCCATCATCCATATCATTTCATTGTTTTTATCTGTATACTTTGCTTTTTAATTAATGTCAGTGTAATATACGTATGGCATTACCATTGCATGTAAGTTGCGCTTAAGTTAGGTAGGTCCTCTCTCTATAAATTTGAAGCCGCTCGAGCTCAGCAAATGAGAGAGCGTAAACTGTGTGCATAGCGCTCAATGCGGAAAGTTCTATGTGTCACATCTCCCTAAGCTAAAGACTTTTTAATTGCACCTCTTATATTTATAAATAGTATGCACGCTGCACGTGTTCCCAAACTCAGCTACCCACACACACTGAGTCAACTATCTGCAAGAATCTTCAAACCTGATGGAGGCAGATTTCACCCGAAGAAGAAAAAGAATGTCACTCAATTCAGTCTCAACTCAGACCCTCAGTTATGATTTTGTCTTTTTTTTATAAAAAAGTACTGAAATTCAACTTTCACACACTTTCATTTACCAAATGCACATCAGACCTCGTCAAATTTACTTGTAAAATGAATATTGAATACAAATTTACCTTTCACTTTGCCTTTGAAATTTGAGGCTTTGTCTTTCAGCCACTTTAATTTTAATGCCCCCAACTTGGAAGTGGCAAATATTACAGTCCCATCTACTCTACTATTTGTAGGGAAAATAATTACTCACCTCAACCATCTTGTTCGTTGTCTTTCACTAAGTTCTCGAAAGAAAATTTCAAACTAATATAGACTCAATGATAAATGGTCACGTAGTTATCACTACCAGCACATTCTAAAACTTAAAATAAGGCAACAATTTTAGTTTCTGGCTGATTGAATTTGCAATTGTATAGCAGTGACTTAATTTCAGCTTGGCAATGTCGGTCGGTCTCGTGATGGCTGCATAAATTAGTCTGCAATCAGTATGCTCGATTTGCATTTTATAAAAGTAAATTCCCGGATAAATTCCTCAGATTTTCCACCTCAAACAAAATATTCTTTCATTAATTTATCTTTTATTTTCAAATATTAAGATATATGTAAGTATGTAATATAATTCAATATAATGGAGACGTTTTATTTAATATCTTTCTGCACTATGAAATATTATTGAATAAGTCTGGAAACGTTTCTTGGTTTTTATTTTACACAACAGATTTTTGGAATACCCACATTTTTGATATCGTTGAATTCTGTCTGCTCCATGCACTGTTCTTAAAACGTCTATGTCTGTATTTTCGTATTTCACTTTCTTTTGCGAATCCACAGGATTCCAGGATTGGAGGAATTCAACAAATGAAGAAGAAGAAGATGATGATGATACCACAGCTAGCTACATGTTAATATAGGCACAGGTTTGATCTCTGAAAAAGATCAGTGCCTTTCAAACGAAGTGTTTCAAGAACATAAAGCAGGGATATGTGATAAAAGTATTTTTTTTTGCTTGTTTATATTTGATGATGATGACCTAAAAACATTTTGGCGGGTGTTGCCAGCAAAACAACTTATGTAGTGGCAGGTCGAGCATTAGACCGAAACAGGCGCGTACGCAGGATTTTTTCAAGGGGGGGGGGGGGGGTTTTAACATTTATAAATCGGGCCGAAAAAGAAAAAAATCCAAATCCAAAGGGGGGGGGGGGTTTAGGGGGGTTATGGGGGGGTTTACACACAAAAAAATACCAAAGGGGGGGGGGGTTTAACCCCCCCCCCCTGTGTACGCGCCTGGACCGAAAGCTAATTCAGCTTCTGATATGGACTGCTGTTCCGCTGATAAAAGATCATCTGATCGCCTGACAGAAGAATTCTCAATACCAGACGGCTAATTCTGTCTAGTACTTATAAAGCTCACAACTAAAAGTCAGTTCGTTTGGAGATCATGCTCAGTAAGACTAGACTATACTATACTACAGTCTGAAGGATAAATCCAAACATTTAACATGGCTAAAAAGTATACAACAAAAACAAATATAATAATTATAATAGTAATAACTTTTATTATAATTATTATAATCATCGTCATTGTCATCATACAATTGACACCCTTTGCTGCTGGCCGCCCATTTTTGTATAAAGGTCAAAACTATCTTGTAAAAATAAGTTATTTATCCCAGATTTAAAATCATACAGATGGGAGGAGAGAGAGAGAGAGAGAGATGGGTAAATGGAAAAGAGGGGGGATGATCGAGAGCGAAGAGGTGATGAGGGAGGGGAGAGAGAGAGAGAGAGAGAGAGAAACAGAGAGAGAGAGAGAGAGAGAGACGAACACTACAAGCAACAGAAGTGGCAAAGGTGATTACGTAAACATCGTTGACCGCAGGGCTAAACAAAAGCGCCGTGTCACAATGTCAATGGCAAGGAATGGCACTAATTTATCGCTCCCTCGGGGATTGATCGTTTTTAACTTTTTACTGGATCAAGCTTTTGATGGATTAATCGCTTGTCGGCTCTGTCAGATCCTCGCAATTACTCTGTGGTGTTGAATGATATCTTGTCAATCAGTAGGCCTATCATTGTGCCACAGAGTGAACTGAATGATACTTTTTTTTCTCGTTCCTTTATCTTCTCTTTTTTCATGATCTGGATCAGGAAACCTGTTCCGATGAAGTGCTTGTCTTGTCTGTTTGGCACTTTTAACATTTAACAAATAGGGGCAAAACTGTTGCTGTTTTATCAGAACTTATAACTCTAATTGGGATTTTTCAAGAGCAAAATATTTGAGTAGAAAATTGTGTACAGCAATAACAGCACTGCTTTGCTCACCCTTCAGAGCGTCGAGCGCGAGCACGTTTGTCTGTGACGTCATCGGATCGTGCGATGCATATGCATCGTTCCAAACACCATATGAATACTAATGAGCGGTTTGATAGTCGTCGTCAAAGGCCGCGCAAGGTGGGCAGTACGAAAATGCGTGCGCATGGCGTATAAAATGGCTGATGTTAGTGACCATATAAATATCGTTTTGACATGTTCATGATATTTTTTATGTAATGCTTCACGACAATACATATTTTATCATTTCATCATAGTAATCGTGAAACAAAGTCTCATGATTATAACAACGATTTAGCACAGCGACTGCTTTGGACGACTAGATCGCCATACATGTTTCGATACACCGCGTTGTATCCAAAAGACGTTCTGGTTTACACATTATTTATAAAGTTTGTTAAAATATCGAATATAATGGAAGATTATTTGATTTTTATTTACGTCAAAGTGATTGTGACAAACAATTGGTTTCCTATAGGTCTGGTCATTTTTTTGGAAATCCCCGCGTTTTTGCTCCACATGCGTGTCTACAGGGTAAATTAATACACCTTTTTCTCAACTAGTACTAAACACTTGCATTGAATTAAAGGGATTCGGTGAAATTTCAACTATGGTTATCGCTTCTCGGCCTTTTGGCTAAGATCATGTGTAGTATCTGTTCTTTTCAGCTTAATATCTGAAACGCGACTCACCGAGTCGCTTGTATATTAAACTGATTTTTGAATCTAGACCATGGAATAGGGGCTTGCTCCATCCTGGTCACGGGTTGGCCCGGTATTGCAGTACCTCCGGGATCGGCCCACCCCTCAGGGGGTATTAATAAACCAAAGAAAGAATCTCCCACCAAAAGCCTGTGTATGGATCCGCCGGCCCGCACCCCTGGCTAGTAATAGTAGCCCCTATAGACCACATCCCGACCGGGCCAGCCAGGTACGGTAGGACCTGGGTTTTTGAAGTTTTCCAAAACAAGAAGCTGCCTTGAAATCAGGAAAAATGTCTATAGCCAGAGAGTTGTAAATTAGTGGAACGAAACTGCCACTGATGCCGTCCAACACTCCTCAGCTTCAAACGACAATTATCCAACCTGAGTTTTTAAATGGGTCGCATTGGACCCCCTTAACCATGCCACCACACTATCTATCTACAGTATTACATGTAGAGCAGGGATATCGCAATATGTCCTTAAATGCAGCACAAACCAATTAAAGGCAAATGATATAGTTTCTCTTATGCAGTATGACCCAAACTCGTTCAGTAAATAAATAACATAATGATGACTGAATAATTGGATGAATATTGTGGCGGAATAGGGGGGGGGGGGGGGGGGGGAGGTGGTAAGGGTAATGCTTAAAGGCTTAATTAGTCAACTCAAAAAAACAAAAGCAAACAAAATTGAGTAAAATCTGATAACTAATAAGGAAGTTATGAATTTCTTAAAAAGTATGAAAATATGTGGAACTTAATAAATCACTACACAAATTGCCAATTTGGGTATCAGTTTGTGTCCTCACTATTTATCAATTGCTTTATATATTTTTATCCCATTAATTTCCCTTTTTATCCCCCAAAACTCGATTTCGTCATGCATTTGCCCAGGTTATATGATTTGTATCATATTGCGTGCATGACATTTCACAAAATATGTTGAACTTTGAAGAATTGATGCTATTTTCTGAATATTGTATATTCATAATCATTGATATTTAAATAAAAATCCACATTTTTCATGATTTAACTGAAAAAAAAACACTCTATATTAGTGCATCCACACAAAAACATGCTACTATCAATATCACTTGGATGCTGATGTGAGGAAATAAAAAAAAATTAGGGGGAAACTTTGAAATATTTATAATCAATATAATGAATACATGAATTAGTGGATAGTGAGGCAATGATTCACAGACTTATGAGTCAGTGAGTTGCCAAAATTTGTCTTGAGATTTTCAAAAATGTTCATGTCATTAAAAAAAAATCATAATTTTCTTATTAGTTATCCGATTTTGCCCAAACTTTTTTGGAATGGTTTTTCTGATCTTTTTGCGTCTATTGAATGTAATTTTTTTTTTAGAGTTGACTTGGTACCAACGATGAAGAGATAAGAAATGAGGGAGTCAGAACTAGGAGGGAGAGGGGCGAGAGAAACGGGGTGCAAATCACTAATCAAGTAGATTAGGGTATCTACTTGGATACTGCACCAATCATTATACTCACTGGAAATGCATATCAGGGCAAGACGCAAGTCTTCCTTATCGGTCCAGTAGATATGTGTCTGTTCAGTTCGAGTATCAGTGCAAAAGAGGTCCTTTTCCAGGAAGCCCGTCCTCCAAAGTGGAATGCCGCCCTCTAAAGGTGAGCGCGGGCTTTGGCGTCTGCTACAGTACTTTGCCACCAAAATCAAGTAAACATTCTCAACACAGTAAACTGCCAACATCTAGTCCGGGCATCAAGATTCTCTTCTCTTTGCAACTGGAGATAAAATACCAGACCTGCTTGATCACACAATAAACGATAATTAAATGACTTAATTATTCACAAATCACAGCCTTCTCCTTGGCTCAATGGTCAACCTATGACCCGAACCCTGGGCTCTCGTAAACACAGTACATGCGTTCTCGATTCAATCCATGCCACGAGTAGCCTTTAAACAAGGCCACATGCCTGATAGACGCCGAGCGACTAAAAAGAGACTAATCGCGAAAACCTGAATGAACGCCACTGCGAATACACCAGTTTACAGTTGTGTGCGCCATTTTAAACAAGGCCAATGACCTAGAGGTCATGTATTTATGCGTAAATTAAGATTGCGCCCATGCAAATTATGATGATATCACTGCCTGCGCGCTGCGTTGTGCGCGCATATCATCATTTGCATGGGCGCAATCTTAATTTACGCATAAATACCAGAGGTCAGAGGTTATTGGCCCAAATTTTTGGGCCAATAACCTCTGACCTCTGTCTGCGCATGCGCACTGATACAACTGTAAACTGGTGTATTGTCCAGACCTGTGGCCTTTATCAATCTGGCTTGGATTTCTTATGTTAACCCTTGTTTCCGACTAGAATTCGCTCCAGAAAATGGAGCGTCCAATCAGCGAACGTATCCTCGCACGACGTCAGCATATAGTATCCATCACACACACACACACACACACACACAGTAAACTCTACGTAGTGCGAACATGCCCAAGACGAAAATCCAATTGAATCCCCATTGAATGTCCCCATTGAATCCAATTTGGAGTAAATGGAAAGTGAAACAATGGGTACCCATTGAAACCAATTGGCAATAGGTCCCCATTGAAACCAATTGGCAATAGGTCCCCATTGAAACCAATGGGGACCAATTGCCAATTGGTTCCAATGGGGACCAATTGGTTTCAATGGGTACCCATTGTTTCACTTTCCATTTACTCCAAATTGGGGACCAATTGCCAATTGGTTCCAATGGGGACCAATTGTTTCACTTTCCATTTACTCCAAATTGCCAATTGGTATTGAATTGGGATTCAATGGGGGCATTCAATGGGGATTCAATTGGTAAATCGATCCAGTTAGAAGAACCAGTGATAAATTATTGATACTTCATAATCGATATTGGCAACTGTCCACCAATTAGGTATATTCCAATCTCATTTGCATTAACTTCATCACAAAGATCATTTGAAGTGAATTCAAGAGTTTCATTTACAGTGACATTGGCTCGTACAAATATATATACTAAATATGTATATTGTTTCTTGGTTAGTAATCATATAATCAATATATAAATCAATATATCTATTGCTAAAACGTGAATGTAATTGTAACATGATCAGACAAAATAATCTATTGGTTAATAATTGCTGAAGGAATAAAGAAATCACAAAATTGATGTGCATTGTCATAATTTGCTTAACAAATCATGATAAATTAATTTTTCTGTGACACGTGTAAAGTGATAATGAATATTCATGAGATGCCTAGATTTGTTGGTTTCAATGGGACCAATTGAAGTCCAAATTAAGGCAAATTGGTCCAATTGAAACCAATTGGGGACCCATTAAAGTCCAATGGGGCCAATGGGGCCAATCGATCCGGACCAATTGAAACCAATTGGGGACCCATTAAAGTCTAATGGGGCCTAGGCCAATGGGGCCAATGGGGCCAATGGGGCCAATCCGGACCAATTGAAACCAATTGGGGACCCATTAAAGTCTAATGGGGCCTAGGCCAATGGGGCCAATGGGGCCAATTTGTCCAATGGGGCCAATCTGGACCAATTGAAAACATCTGAGGTCCCATTGAAACCTGTTAAAACCTATTGAGACCAATTGAAACCAATTGAAACCAATTGAAATTTCAATTGGTGTTCAATTGGTTTCAATTGGATTTTCGTCTTGGGTGGACCTACATGCCTACTATACGTACGTGCTAAGACCACTGACCTCTACATGGAACGAATCACGAACGAAGCCAACTGGGAGATCGCCGTTCTGATTGGTCAATGAATCCAAAGTAGGCGTATTGGCATACTAATATGTATCTATGAATAATTCATGCAGAGCAGTGAAACCCACTTTGCAAAAGGCCTCATGACATTCGTCATTTGGTCGCGCGTTCACTCCGGGTATCTAGACTCATCTCAGCCGCTTAGCCAGAGTCAACGAGGCCTTGTCAAAAGGCTATGCCACGAGCAGCCTGATCCATTGACTCTCTATGCTTTGCTGGAGTGCTCCACACCGTTCCACACTTAATTCCAATAGCTAGTATTTTTTCATTGAGGTGAGTTAAATCATCATCATAAGATCTGAATTATTCTCTATCAGTATTCTGTAAGCATCCTATTCGTATCAGTTTTGTATAACTCAAATTCTCTAACGATCTGCATGCATACTGCAAACATGTGACAGGACACATCACTCCAGCAAAGCATATAGAGAGTCAATCAGTGTCCCGGAACTCCAGGGAGCTGTATGCCCGGTGGGGTCACTCAATGTGACTTCCGGACCGCATGACCGTTACCAAAATCGCGGAAAAAGGGGTCAATTTCAAGCAATGTCCGCGGACAAAATATTCCTCGAAATAAAGAAAATAGGGGTGCACAGGTGTCCTCGAAATTGATAAATAGGGGTCAGGAAAAGGGAAAAGAGAAAAACCGGGAAGGGAAAAGAGAAAACCAGGAAGAAAAATTCTCGGAGCCGAGTCTTGTCTTTGAAATATGGTAAAATATGGGTAAATTTGCGAAAGTGTCCTTACAATCTTATAAATAGGGGTATTCCAAAGTACGATTTTGTCCTTGTTTTGACGTAAAAAAGGGGGTTAAATTTCACAAAATGTCCTTGAAATTGACCGCAAAAGGGGGTTATATGCATTTGTGGTAACGGTCATGCGGTCCGGAAGTCACATTGAGTGACCCCACCGGGGCTGTATGGAGTCTGGCTAACTCGGACCCGGGGACAACTCGGCCCAGATGCAAAAACGGTCATTTTTTGCATGTTTAGGTTTAGGGTTAGGGTTATAGGGTTAGGGTTAGGGTTAGGGTAAAATGACAAAAAATGACCGTTTTTGCATCTGGGCCGAGTTGTCCCCGGGTCCGAGTAAGCCCGGATCCAGCTGTATCCCGGGAGCTGTATATACACGCAGTCAAACACATTATTCGCACTTGTAACTTAAGGCACTTTCTTTCACGTCCTGTACGTAGTATCACATCAGATCCCTCCCATATAGGGTAGCGAGCAATATAAAGGCACAATGACATGGAAAACTATGAATAAAGCCGGGGAATAAAACCAGACGATGATTTCGTTTTCTAAGTTCTCAATCATGCCTAGACCTATCTCTAGACTCTACATGATTCAACATTGTGTGTAAATTATATTGTACAGAAAAGTACCAATTAATCACCATTCGCTCTTTTAATTAGTAGTAGTACTAGATCGACTCTACGTCTAGTTATAGTTTAAGTTGTATAACTATTTACTAACCCAGGGACGGATCCAGGGGGGGGGGGCACAGAGGGCACGTGCCCCCCCCCCCCCCTGGCCAAAAAAATAAAATAGTATTGTTAGCCCTCCCCCCTGTATTATACATTTATTCTCCTTCCCCAGTTCCATTTCTACTTCTATTTCTTTTCTATTTTATTTTATTATTAATCTACTTCTTTAAAAAATCTTTTTAGTTGTTGTTCCTGCATGTAAAGGCGATCTGTGTTCAACAAGCTGTGCCTTTTTACAGACCACCTCTTTTCTGCATTTTCAATGTCTTTACAACTTTCTTGTTATTGTTCATGAATTTATTCTTGTTGATGATGAACCTGTTTATACTGTTCATGCACTATGAATATGACGGACAAAGAAAGAGGACAAAATATACAGTTCCTCGGGTAGACAAAGGAACATCCCTTCACTGCTATTATGTAAAAATGTGTAGAATAAGTGAATATGCATGTGACACCTGTTCTACATATTTTTGTCATGAATGTATTGTTTTTATGTCAGTCTAGATAAATAAATAAATCTAGAATCTGATGTTTATTATGTTGTATCATATTTTGTCAAAGATTGAGAAACTTGTACATTATTGTCCTACCAGGGCATCTGTAACCTACAGTATTGTGAAATTTAATATTAGACAGTTTTCTCTTTCTCTTCTAGACCCTTGATTTTGTCTTTCCAGTCCTGATGTCTGAAGAAAGCCAGGTGTACGACATCTTGAAGGAAGCCGGTGAAGTACTAGCACCAGCAGATCATCTGATGGCCGAGATGGCGGAGAAGGTGGAGAAGCAGTTCCTGCCGGTGCCACAGAAGGACCAACGAGTCGGAGTAACGTACGCCATACAGTCCTGCCAAGATAGTCACCGTACTGTATGTGCCTTTCGAGGTGGATGATAACAGGGTACGGTTCGTCCTGAACCGCTACGGCAAGGTGCTGGCAGCATGGCGGCTGGAGTGGCAAGAGTACCCTGGACTCTCTAATGGAACACGTCAGTACAGGGTGGAACTCAAGAAGGACATTCCATCATCCCTGAGCTTCGGTGGCCGAGACTGCTTGGTGAGCTACGATGAGCAGCCTCAGACGTGCTTGAAATGTGGCCTCAGCGACCACTTAGCAGAGGATTGCCGCGTCGTGCGATGTATCAAGTGCCAGAAGGCGGGGCATATGTCAGAAGGCTGTAAAGAGCAGCCCGTGTGCACGGTATGCAGGGAGTCTTGCCAATTATTTGAATCATGCCCGATATCTTTCGCCCATGAACTGCGCCATTCCAGAGAGTGGGTGAGTGGGGGAGGTGTTGCAACCCCGCCAGAGCCAGCTACACCACAAGATGTACCTTCCGAGAAAGCTATGTTGGAAGCTAGGGAGCAAAATGCTACGATGCCTCGCACCAAGGAACCGAGTACATCCACAACGCGTACTGAGGAGCCGAGTCAGCTTGGTCAAGACATGCATGCATTACATATATACGAAAACAATAAAAGAACTGTGACGCGGGACGCAAAACACCTTCTCAACAAATGAGTCTCAATAGAAATTGCTGCCACCACATGGTGATATAGGGACATGACCCCTGGATCAACTGAGGTTTCTCCAGTTGATCCCAATCTAAATGGAAACTACGTCACAATATGAATTGTCTTTGTGACGTAACAATGCAAGACTGCAAGAGAGTTAATTATGCATAGAAAATGGGGGGAAAAGGATTGCCGCTGATTGGCTAATAGTAATGCGTGTCTAGTACCATTCAATCAGACACCATGCGCCCATGTTACAAATTAGGAGCCATTCGTCTTAGTGTGCTCAAGAAATCCCGACAGAATTCACCAAGATGTTCCTCATGATGCATTCAGCTTCTTGTAGATTAAAAAGGAACAAGTCAAGAAATACTGGTAAATATTCTGTACTCTGATACTCTGTCTAATTGTTTATTCTGAATAATCTCTCTTCCATCATCGGCTTGTCGCTACTCATTCACACACCATTAGCACACGTGTATCAGTATTGCACGATAACCACATACAGAACTTAGGCATTTTCTCGCACATGCATACGTTCGCTCCACACTACTCAGGGTTACATGTAGGTACCACAGAGTACTCACTTAGCCTCTCGCTGCATAATCTTGCATTTCCTTACTCTCTGTCTCTCAAACTTATCCGAGCTGGAATCAATGGCGTAATAGGGCCGTTTGCATCAAGCAAACTGTTGGCTTAATAAATCAATCTAAACTCATCATTTTCTCTCTCGCTCTCACTTGACAATTGTAGTTACCTCTCCATCAACATCTTCTTTATCAATCATGTCTACAATTATTGGTCAGGCAATTGCTTCAATGAATAATTCAAGAATACTTTGTAATAACGTTTAACTTGAACTTTAATAATGTATAAAACATTAACTGGTGGAAAGAATTCCGCAACGATGGTAAAGATACAACTTAGTCTAGGTTACATGGTATTTTAATCCACTTGGAGTACAAATATTTATAAGTTATTTAAATTACGTTCCAACGTTTCTGTCTTTATTCGATCCTAGTTCCCAAGTCAGTGTTAACTCTTCTTTTCATACTCATTATCCCCTTGGCCTAAACCGTGTTGATGCGACCAGCGCATATTAACACATCCTTTCGTATATCATAAAACCTCGCTTCTCAACTTGCCAACACCATTTCTCCCCTCCTGGGCATACCTGAACCAAACTTTCCCATCTTAAAACGTAGTCACTACCTTCTGGTCAGTGCTACTTTCAGAAACCGACGCTTAATAGAAACTGGCCTCAGAGATATTATCTCCCAGAAACTATGTCTAAAGATATCTTAACGAGGGAACAACTCTCTTGTTTAATCTAAGCCATAACTTCTCAGAGTTTTAACTCTAAATTCACAGATATATAAAATGTAATTACTAAATCAATGCATGGCGGTGGACTAGGAGGAAGAAAAAAAAGGGGGGGGGGGGAATGGTCAACTTCCAAGTCCTCTGATCTTGGTTCTAGTACCTCACTGACTGATCATCAAAACTGTAAGCAGTCTGATAAAATGTTCATCTAAACAGAAATTGCATTCTGTTCTGTAGCCAAAATCATCTAACTGATCATCAAAACTGAAGGCAGTCTGATAACATGTTCATCTAACAGAAATTGCATTCTGTTCTGTAGCCGAAAATCATCTGACCTGATATCCTGAAAGGGGAGGGGGGGGGGGGGGGAACTAGTGACACCGCCTAAGACTAAACATGCATTGATTATGATATCAAGTAAGCATTTATGAATACATGTACTTCAATTCCGTACAAGTTTATGACCGAAAGGTCTGAACTTAGAATATTTCCTAAGGTAACAGTTACCAAAAATACTTAGAATATTTTAATAATACAAATGACCGAAAGGTCTGAACTTAGAATATTTCCTAAGGTTAACAGTTACCAAAAATACTTAGAATATTTTAATAATACAAGTGACCGAAAGGTCTGAACTTAGAATATTTTCTAAGGTTAACAGTTACCGAAAATACTTAGAATATTTTAATAATACAAGTGACCGAAAGGTCTGAACTTAGAATATTTTCTAAGGTTAACAGTTACCAAAAATACTTAGAATAATTAAGCAGTGCAGGTTACCGAAAGGTCTACACTTAGAATATTTGTATGTATATTCTACAACCATATTGAACAAGGTAAAAGTTTATGTATAAAGGCACTTTTGAGACACACTTAACTCTTCCAGTTAGCTTAGTCGAAAGACTAAGATTTAAGATGTCAAAGTATTAACATATTAAAGTATTGAAGTATTAGGAAGTCTTAAAGTATTGAAAATCCATCAATTTCCAACCAGTAAAGGTCTGAATAAATAATGCCAGGGTCCCAGACCCTGCAGTACGAACGAGGACATATGTTCCTTCCACACATGTTGTTCAGTTCTATAATAAATAATTATATACAAGGATGCAATGAATGAGTTGTCTTTTCTGTGTAAGTCCTATCAGAGCCAAAACAGTGACACTTAGAATATTTCAGAAGTGTAAGTAGACTCTAGAGACCAAAAGGTCGACACTTAGAATAATTTGGACATTTCAACATATTTCAATAAGCACACAATTAATTCCAGAATTCAGTCTGAAAATATCACATCATACACTTCATACATCAATATTATTATCTCCATTAGATGTGAAAGTACTGAAGAACTATATCGGGAATTATATTACCAACGATCCAAATCTAAAATCTGAATTTGTAAATCGAATTCAATTCCTCCTAAAATCCCACATTTAGATAATAAATTCATTAAATCAGTAAGAACTGCATTCCATATTAATTTCCCATCTTCCCTTTAATTATTCCTATTTAATTTGAATAAAATTGGTACTTACAATGCTTCTTTGGGTGAAAGCTGAGAAGAGAATAAGAATGAATTGAGAACGTCCGAATGGTCTTCCAAAATGGCGATCTGAGAACTTGTGCCAAATTTGTGTCTCCCGCCCCGTATTTATACCCCTCCAATCCGGCAACGTGATTGGTCAAAAGTTCACACATATTTACGCGCCACTTTTAACCAGGCCGACCGGCCAGATAACCAAATCTCTGAATAAAATAGCACCCTCTACGTCACATTCAATGCAACTCAAAATCTCTCGCGGGAAGTTTAAAAGGTAAATTCCTGAACGCGCATACATGTGTACATTATCTCACAGGAATAATACAAAATAGTTACCAAGGAAATCTAATACTACGAGAAATACCAAAGGTGAGTACCTGTTTCCATAACATTATACATGTATGTGTAATTCTTGAGCATTAAAGTTTAAAAAGGTGACATAAGGTGTCTCACTTTAAGAGAGGAATTCCAGTCCCACACATTGTATTTGGTGTGGTAAAAAAAAGATTTATCGAAAGTTTATTTATCTATCCAAGTCCATATGAAAGATAAACATGTATATTTTATTTACCCACCAATTGTTTAATTAAAAGAAAAAAATAGAGGGGTGGGGTCCAAAAACGCCACACTACCCCCCGCCTTTTAAACTTCGCTGTCCTCAGCGAATAAACAAAATTATTTTATTCTAAAATGTACATTTATGAGGTAATTGGTATAGACCTAGTCTATACAATAATTAATTAAATACATCGATAAGAAATGCCAAATACTATATTTAAACAAGTTTAATTACACCACAAATTATTCCAAAAGCTCGATGTGGGGGTAGAAATGGGATGTCTTCTTTTCTTGTAGAATGTTTTTCTAATGTCATCATATGTAATAGTCGGTGACAACTGTATTGCTCGTATCCTATCAGTTATTTCGTCCTCTAAGTTCATTATGGAAGTCATTGTTAACATATAGGTAGCATGGTAACCCACCTATTCGAAACACATAAATAGAAAACATTTAATTTCTGAAAAATGTTTAATTCTACTATTTACATCATTTATGCATTTACTACTTATTCATTATTGCAGACGTCCTCAGCTTGACCACATTGACGACAAGGGCGGCGTGAGAGGCCATCAGCATTGCAGTGTTGTCTTCCTGCCCGGTGCACAAGGGTGAGTCTATACTGACTGATAACTTCTAACCAACGTGCTAATTGTCCTTCTGGGTTCTTGAAGTTAAATAACCATCTCAATGCTCCATGGTCAGTACGAACGGTTACATCTTGACCATACAAATAGGGTCTGAAATGTTTAAGGAAATAGACGACGGCGAGCAGCTCCCTGCGTGTCACGCAATAATTTTGCTCTACCTTGCTGAGAGTTGTGCTAGCGTATGCAATGACTCGTTCTCTTCCTTCTTCCTCTTGCGAAAGCACAGCTCCAATTGCATCCTTACTTGCATCAGTGTCTAGCAGAAATCCTTCCCCTATGCGTGGGTATGCCAAGATTGGTGCTGTGGTCAATTTGCTTTTCAAAGCTTGAAAAGCAGTTTGACATTGCTCTGTCCAGACAAAGGGTGTTTCCTTTTTGGTTAGTGTCGTCATGGGTTTGGCTACATCAGAGAATTTGTGAATGAATCGGCGATAATACGATGCCAGTCCAAGAAAGCTTCTGACTTCGGTAACAGAAGTCGGGGTGGGCCATTTCTTACAGCTTCCGTTTTGGATGGGTCGGTGCTCACTCCCTCTTCTGACACCACATGACCGAGGTACAGGACTTCTCGTCGAAAAAGGTGACACTTCTTTGGTTTTAGTTTCAACTTTGCTTCTCTAAGTCGAGTGAACACGGCCTCTAATCTTTCCACCACTTCTTCCACTGTGGAGCCAAATACTATCACGTCATCTAGGTAGATTAGGAGGCTTTTCCACTGCATTCCAGCAAGTACAGTTTCCATCAGACGTTCAAACGTTGCAGGGGCATTACATAGCCCGAATGGCATGACCTCAAATTGAAACAGTCCACCAGGCACTACGAAGGCTGATTTGAGTTTTGCATCATTATCAAGGGGTACTTGCCAGTAACCGGCTGCTAAGTCCAAAGTGGAAAAATATTTCGCACCAGCCAGACAGTCGATTGACTCATCAATTCTTGGAAGGGGGAAAGAGTCTCTAACTGTTTGCTTATTCAATTCCCTGTAGTCTACACAGAACCTCTTGGAACCATCTTTCTTGTCTACCAGTACTACTGGTGATGACCATGGGCTTGCCGAATGCTTGATAACGCCTCTATCCAACATGTCTTGCACCTGTTTCTCAATTTCCTCCCTCTGTCCCATAGGCGGACGTCTTGGTCGTTGTCTGATAGGGGCTGCACAAGTCGTATGTATTGAGTGAGTAATCTTGTCTGTCCTACCCAGATCATGATCTCCCTTGCTAAATACATCTTGGTACTTTGTCAGCAATTTGACAAGTTTAGGTTGGTCTGAGTTGCTGATGTTCGTCTGTGATCTACTAAGTAAATCGTTGAGAAATTCTGGTACTTCTTTGAATATATCAACCTGTCTCACTTGGGGACATTCACTCCTTCTAATGCAACGAATTAGCTCCCCATTGCAGTTGATCTCATATTTGTCACAGTTGATAATGCTTCCAGTCCGTGAAAGAACATCCATTCCAAGAATGCCTTCATTTTCAATGTCCGCTACTACAAGTTCAGTATCTAGATGGGTGCGACCAATTTCCATATCAATGTTTAAACTTCCATGCACTCTTATAGGTGTACCATCTGCTTGCTGTAGCCTGACATAAGTTGACTGTAATCCAGATTTGATTTCTGATAGTCTTCCATGCACTTGATTGTTCAAAACGGTAACCATGGCTCCCGTATCAATAAGAAATAACACTATAACACCAAAAATTCTAATAGGAACAAACATGCCATCTTGATTTTCATGTATGGTACAAATTGCATTAGGCAAATCCACTTCCAAATTGTCTCTTATGCCCTGGGGCCTTGCTGGGGGCGTGGCCGTCCCATGGCCCATTGGGAAGGCCTGTTGTCGTTTCCCTGGGTTTGATTTTTGTTAGGGCAGTCCCTGATAACATGTCCTGGTTCCCGGCAGAAATAACAAACTCCATTGTTACTGCCAACTTTAGGATTAACCGTCAACTTTTCCATCATTGTAGTAAGTCGTTGCATACTTGACTTTAATTCTTGAATCTCTCTTCTTGTCTTCTCATCTACAGGAACTGGTTCAACCTTGTTGTCCATTGAGCGAATCTGACGAGCCGGCTTGAAACGATCTCTCACCCTCTCTGACTTCATGAAGGATTCAGTGGCAAGAGCAGCACGGATAGCCTCATCAAGAGTTGTTGGATGTGCTCGGAATATTCCCGCTCGGATTTCCTGCTCTTCTATCGCATCTGAAAAATGTCCTCTAGCAAGGCGCTCTCTGGCGTCGCTATTCAATTCCGGGTAAGCAAGACTTGTCAAATCGCGGATTGCTTGTCCCAGCTCTTGCAATGATTCATCTTTACGTCTTCGTCTCATTCTCAATTCAATGAGAAAGTTTTCAGCGTTCTCTCCTGGACCAAATCTTTGTCCCAGCTGACTTGCAAGCTTACTGTACGTAATTCTCTCATGTGGAGCCAAACTTCCAAGTACTTTCAGTGCCGGACCATGCAGTCTAGTTGCCAGATATTGTCCCGCTTCCAAGTCACTCCAACCATTGAAGTTCATGCACACTTCAAAGTGTCGTCGATAGTCCAGCCACGGCATTTTACCGCCAAACTTCTCGGGTAGTACATCTTTCCGGAAAGAGGTTCGTCTTGTGCGACCTACCACCTCAGTTGGGTCCCTACTATCAACATACTGAGCATCTAACCGAAACTCCTGTGACGTGTACTCTTGTCGACCCTCTTCTGGAATGGAATCGCCAAACCCTCCAACATGTACTACCACTTCTGGGTCAGTCACATCATTGGCCCAACGCTTTGGACTATCAGCTCCACTAACATGCTCAGCTTGGGGATTTACAGCAACGTTTTTGTTTTCTAAGTCCATTATGACCTAGATGAAAGAGAAAATGGTTTTCTCTTTCATTCAGTATTTTTGTTTTGTTTTAATTTTTAGCAATTTTGCTAGTCAAGTGTGTCTCTTACAATGTATAGAAATAAGGTTTCTAATTTGTGCCATACTTAAGTTACATACTGTACATGTACAGCCTAATAAGGTACAATAATAGTGTTACAAAGCAATATAATATTCTTAATTCTACTATCTATATTTCTCTACTGTAAAGCAATGCCTGACCAACACTCATCTCCTATAATTATATTCAACAAAAATATTTGATATTATTTAGCCATCCCGCCGCTGCCACCAATGTGACGCGGGACGCAAAACACCTTCTCAACAAATGAGTCTCAATAGAAATTGCTGCCACCACATGGTGATATAGGGACATGACCCCTGGATCAACTGAGGTTTCTCCAGTTGATCCCAATCTAAATGGAAACTACGTCACAATATGAATTGTCTTTGTGACGTAACAATGCAAGACTGCAAGAGAGTTAATTATGCATAGAAAATGGGGGGAAAAGGATTGCCGCTGATTGGCTAATAGTAATGCGTGTCTAGTACCATTCAATCAGACACCATGCGCCCATGTTACAAATTAGGAGCCATTCGTCTTAGTGTGCTCAAGAAATCCCGACAGAATTCACCAAGATGTTCCTCATGATGCATTCAGCTTCTTGTAGATTAAAAAGGAACAAGTCAAGAAATACTGGTAAATATTCTGTACTCTGATACTCTGTCTAATTGTTTATTCTGAATAATCTCTCTTCCATCATCGGCTTGTCGCTACTCATTCACACACCATTAGCACACGTGTATCAGTATTGCACGATAACCACATACAGAACTTAGGCATTTTCTCGCACATGCATACGTTCGCTCCACACTACTCAGGGTTACATGTAGGTACCACAGAGTACTCACTTAGCCTCTCGCTGCATAATCTTGCATTTCCTTACTCTCTGTCTCTCAAACTTATCCGAGCTGGAATCAATGGCGTAATAGGGCCGTTTGCATCAAGCAAACTGTTGGCTAAATAAATCAATCTAAACTCATCATTTTCTCTCTCGCTCTCACTTGACAATTGTAGTTACCTCTCCATCAACATCTTCTTTATCAATCATGTCTACAATTATTGGTCAGGCAATTGCTTCAATGAATAATTCAAGAATACTTTGTAATAACGTTTAACTTGAACTTTAATAATGTATAAAACATTAACTGGTGGAAAGAATTCCGCAACGATGGTAAAGATACAACTTAGTCTAGGTTACATGGTATTTTAATCCACTTGGAGTACAAATATTTATAAGTTATTTAAATTACGTTCCAACGTTTCTGTCTTTATTCGATCCTAGTTCCCAAGTCAGTGTTAACTCTTCTTTTCATACTCATTATCCCCTTGGCCTAAACCGTGTTGATGCGACCAGCGCATATTAACACATCCTTTCGTATATCATAAAACCTCGCTTCTCAACTTGCCAACACCATTTCTCCCCTCCTGGGCATACCTGAACCAAACTTTCCCATCTTAAAACGTAGTCACTACCTTCTGGTCAGTGCTACTTTCAGAAACCGACGCTTAATAGAAACTGGCCTCAGAGATATTATCTCCCAGAAACTATGTCTAAAGATATCTTAACGAGGGAACAACTCTCTTGTTTAATCTAAGCCATAACTTCTCAGAGTTTTAACTCTAAATTCACAGATATATAAAATGTA
Source organism: Strongylocentrotus droebachiensis (assembly GCA_035222895.1). Lineage (NCBI taxonomy): Eukaryota > Metazoa > Echinodermata > Echinoidea > Camarodonta > Strongylocentrotidae > Strongylocentrotus > Strongylocentrotus droebachiensis. The sequence goes on from JAVYIG010002229.1 coordinate 101,329, forward strand.
ATTACTAAATCAATGCATGGCGGTGGACTAGGAGGAAGAAAAAAAAGGGGGGGGGGGGGAATGGTCAACTTCCAAGTCCTCTGATCTTGGTTCTAGTACCTCACTGACTGATCATCAAAACTGTAAGCAGTCTGATAAAATGTTCATCTAAACAGAAATTGCATTCTGTTCTGTAGCCAAAATCATCTAACTGATCATCAAAACTGAAGGCAGTCTGATAACATGTTCATCTAACAGAAATTGCATTCTGTTCTGTAGCCGAAAATCATCTGACCTGATATCCTGAAAGGGGAGGGGGGGGGGGGGAACTAGTGACACCGCCTAAGACTAAACATGCATTGATTATGATATCAAGTAAGCATTTATGAATACATGTACTTCAATTCCGTACAAGTTTATGACCGAAAGGTCTGAACTTAGAATATTTCCTAAGGTAACAGTTACCAAAAATACTTAGAATATTTTAATAATACAAATGACCGAAAGGTCTGAACTTAGAATATTTCCTAAGGTTAACAGTTACCAAAAATACTTAGAATATTTTAATAATACAAGTGACCGAAAGGTCTGAACTTAGAATATTTTCTAAGGTTAACAGTTACCGAAAATACTTAGAATATTTTAATAATACAAGTGACCGAAAGGTCTGAACTTAGAATATTTTCTAAGGTTAACAGTTACCAAAAATACTTAGAATAATTAAGCAGTGCAGGTTACCGAAAGGTCTACACTTAGAATATTTGTATGTATATTCTACAACCATATTGAACAAGGTAAAAGTTTATGTATAAAGGCACTTTTGAGACACACTTAACTCTTCCAGTTAGCTTAGTCGAAAGACTAAGATTTAAGATGTCAAAGTATTAACATATTAAAGTATTGAAGTATTAGGAAGTCTTAAAGTATTGAAAATCCATCAATTTCCAACCAGTAAAGGTCTGAATAAATAATGCCAGGGTCCCAGACCCTGCAGTACGAACGAGGACATATGTTCCTTCCACACATGTTGTTCAGTTCTATAATAAATAATTATATACAAGGATGCAATGAATGAGTTGTCTTTTCTGTGTAAGTCCTATCAGAGCCAAAACAGTGACACTTAGAATATTTCAGAAGTGTAAGTAGACTCTAGAGACCAAAAGGTCGACACTTAGAATAATTTGGACATTTCAACATATTTCAATAAGCACACAATTAATTCCAGAATTCAGTCTGAAAATATCACATCATACACTTCATACATCAATATTATTATCTCCATTAGATGTGAAAGTACTGAAGAACTATATCGGGAATTATATTACCAACGATCCAAATCTAAAATCTGAATTTGTAAATCGAATTCAATTCCTCCTAAAATCCCACATTTAGATAATAAATTCATTAAATCAGTAAGAACTGCATTCCATATTAATTTCCCATCTTCCCTTTAATTATTCCTATTTAATTTGAATAAAATTGGTACTTACAATGCTTCTTTGGGTGAAAGCTGAGAAGAGAATAAGAATGAATTGAGAACGTCCGAATGGTCTTCCAAAATGGCGATCTGAGAACTTGTGCCAAATTTGTGTCTCCCGCCCCGTATTTATACCCCTCCAATCCGGCAACGTGATTGGTCAAAAGTTCACACATATTTACGCGCCACTTTTAACCAGGCCGACCGGCCAGATAACCAAATCTCTGAATAAAATAGCACCCTCTACGTCACATTCAATGCAACTCAAAATCTCTCGCGGGAAGTTTAAAAGGTAAATTCCTGAACGCGCATACATGTGTACATTATCTCACAGGAATAATACAAAATAGTTACCAAGGAAATCTAATACTACGAGAAATACCAAAGGTGAGTACCTGTTTCCATAACATTATACATGTATGTGTAATTCTTGAGCATTAAAGTTTAAAAAGGTGACATAAGGTGTCTCACTTTAAGAGAGGAATTCCAGTCCCACACATTGTATTTGGTGTGGTAAAAAAAAGATTTATCGAAAGTTTATTTATCTATCCAAGTCCATATGAAAGATAAACATGTATATTTTATTTACCCACCAATTGTTTAATTAAAAGAAAAAAATAGAGGGGTGGGGTCCAAAAACGCCACAGAACATTATACAGAGATGATACACCCTTAAAATCGGACTTGACTTGAGAAAAAGTACAACAAAGTTTTTCAGAAAAAGATTTGCAACTCAGCAACAGCAACTCCATATGAATGATTTGAACGGGAGGCCGAAAAGAAAACTGGACCTTTCCAAACTGAATTTAAACAAAATTATGAGCTGTTTTTTACGGAAGCGTTAAAGTGCCATTCTACTTGACGACATGATGAGATATTCCATCTTGTCAAGTTGACTTAATATTCATATCATGTCGACATGTAAAAATATTTAACTTACCATGTCGACTTATCAACTTTTATTAGTCGACATGGCGAAATAAATTATCTTGCCAAGTCGACTTCACAAAAAGTTCATGTCGTCATGGCGACATAAGTTATCTTGCCAAGTCGACTTCACAAAAAGTTCATGTCGTCATGGCGACATAAGTTATCTTGCCAAGTTGACTTCGCATAAAGTTCATGTCGTCATGGCGACATAAATTATCTTACCAAGTCGACTTCCCAAAAAGTATATGTCGTCATGGCGAAATAAAAATATCTTGCCAAGTCGACTTCGTAAGAAGTACATGTTGTCATGGCGAGATAAAATATGTTACCGAGTCGACTTAATAACAGTAGATGTTGTCTTGGCGACATAAATGATCACTTGGAGTCAGTTTTAAGAATTACAGTTAAGTGCAATCATGTATTTGGTCTTCGTTCTCTGGGTAAGAAATTTAGTAAAATTTGTACATTTTTGTTAAGCTTAAACACAAACCTTTTTGAAACAATGTTTTTAGAAAGTCGTGATTTATGCGCATGAAATAGTCGTCACACTACATATCTCGCCATGACGACATATACTTTTTGGGAAGTCGACTTGGTGAGATAATTTATGTCGCTATTACGAGATGAACTTTTTTGTGAAGTCGACTTGGCAAGATAATACATGCCGCCATGACGACATGAACTTTTTGTGAAGTCGACTTGGCAAGATAATTTATTTCGCCATGTCGACATTACTTTTTGGGTAGTCGACTTGGTAAGATAATATATGTCGCTATGACGACATGTATTTTTTTAGAAGTCGACTTGGTAAGATAACTTATGTCGCCATGACGACATGAACTTTTTGTGACATGGTAGGTTAAATATCTTTACATGTCGACATGATATGGATATTAAGTCGACTTGACAAGATGAAATATCTCGTCATGTCGTCAAGTAGAATGGCACTTTAACGCTTCCGTAGTTTTTAGTTTTATTTTGCAAAAGAAAATGGAACTTGTTTCCCAAGCTTATGTTATAAAGCCAAAGTGAAATTAAAATCTTGGGAAAGTCGTAGTCTTACTGTTTATGGAAATATTGGTATACAACTTGTATATTTCCTATCTTTTATTATGCGGCCAAAGTATATGTTCCTAGTTCAAAATTACTCACAAGTATTTTAGGAGCTGTTTTTAGTTTTATTTGGCGAAAGAAAACGGATCTTGTTTCTCAGTAAGTAAAAAGGCGGTCTCGGGTTAGACAATTTAGATATTAAATGAAAAGTCTTATTCATATATACGATGTTCCCACAATTTAATAAAAAGGATGATAATTCATGCAATTACTTGTTTTTACACTATTTTATAGTCTAACTCAGTTCCGCAGTGTGATGTTTAACAAGTTTTGTCTCCATCTTACGCCCAAGCTCAGTATACCATTTTGTGTTTTGTAAGCAAGGACAAAAATGTTGCATGCAGTAAAACAGTTAAAGATACTGTCAACTTGCTTAAAATTGACTTTATACCAAAAGTGTTAGTCAGAGATCCATCAAAGAAATGGGATTTTTTTTGGAAATTTGTTAACCATTCGTTTTTTGTAATAGTTTGAAATCATTTATGTAGAAAGTCACTCACGGAGCGTTATACATACGCGGAGAACCAGGGAACTGGTGTATGAGCGACGGCAAATGCCTTTTTTGTTTAAAATAAGAAAGCATTGACCATGTTTTCTGGGAATGTAAATCCATTCAGAAAATTATTGGTTGGCTATCCAAAGTCACAAAGGAAATGCTAAGTAGGCACGTTTTATTTGACAAGGATATTCCTTTTCTATGGACCCTCAACAACTATAAGTGCATCTGTATGGGCATGCGAGTTTGGTTTTATGTGGTTACACACAAAGCTGTGTGGAATCGGAGATCTTTTTTTTTTTTTTTTAAAGATTTTGTGTCTGAAGATACTTTGTTACTAAAAGTCAAAAGATGAAATTCGTTTACATTTGGTTGTAAACCTGAAAAGATGGTCCAGATAAAAGTTTGACAAAGTTTGGATAAACGGGATAAGTTTTATTTCGGTTGTAGGGGAAGATGTTCAGCTCAATTTACTAGGTTAACAAAATTAATATGCAAAGTTCTTTCGATCTGTTCTTTTTAACTATTACATTGAAAAAGTAATTATGTAAGCTTGCCAGGAAGGCACATATATAACCTTGATGTTAAGTATATTTTATTTTAACCTTTCACCTTAAAACCTTGTTACATTTTGAAGAGTTAGGAAAGAGAAGTATGTAAACTTGCCAGGAAAGAACATATAACCTTGATGTAAAGTATATTTTGTATTATCCTTTCACTGTACCTTGTTACACATGTAGTTAGTATTGATATCGTAGAGTTAGGAAAGAGAAGTATGTAACCTTGCCAGGAAGGCTCATGTACCCTTGATATAAAGTACAACTCGTTTTCTACTTTCACCTTTATATGTTTATGTTATATTGTAAAGATTTATATTGTTGAGTTTTGGTATTCAATAAATCTGAAAGAAAAGTGTTTGTTCCGAGTCCGCTTGTATATTAAACTGATCTTTGTATATCTACTATAATCTAGGCTATGGAATACGGGCTTGCTCTATCCCCGGAGGGGGGGGGGGGGGGGGGTAGTGGATACTCAGGTTTGGACGGGGGTGTGCCCCTCAAGCCTTGAAACCCCTACACATTATTAGGGGTCATTTTGGGTCATTTTTCTCGAAAAAAACCCATTTCCCCCAATTTTGGGGGTGTTTTTCGGGCAAACACCCGACAACTTTGGAAAAAACGGATCCATTTTCAATGGTATTTTTGTTAAAAGTGGGACCCATGTTTAGGTTTTTGATGTTAAAAAAGTGACCCATTAGAGCGGCACACCCCCGTATGTCCTAATATGTGAGTATCCCCCCCCCCCCCCCACCCGGGGGGGGGGGGGGGGGGGGGGCGTCACGCAACGTCACGATCAGGCCAGGCGTTGACTTAATGGCTACCACATACGTGCAATGCAAAGGCTATATATACAGTAGGTTTGCGGTTGCACCATGACTCGTCGCCGTTTTCACGAACCGGCACAAGCCACCGAAATCCCTTCAAAATGTAGTTTTTATTTTTTTTGCATTTTTAGCATAAGTTATCAACAATCTTTCATTTCGCCAAATTTCAGCATCCAAAACGCTTTAGTTTTTGAGATATCCATGGTTACACAAATGACAAAAACGACACACGAGCCAAAAAGCACGATTCATATTTTCACGAACCGGCACGCGCCGTTATAAGTCAATGGGCTGTGCCGGTTCGTGAAAATATCTTTGCGCTTACAAGACCTAGACGACGCGACACAGGCGGTTGTGCCGGTTCGTGAAAATAAAATACGCGCTAAGACAGCGCGAGCGCTTTTGTCTTGCGCGTAAAATTACATAGGAAAAACGACACAGTGGCTTGTGCCGGTTCGTGAAAATATTTTTGCTACGTAAACAGCAAAATAATATTTTCACGAACCGGCACGAGAGTCCAAAGCTTCGTAATATTAATAGTAATTGTCATTATGCTTAACAAATGGAATGTATAGAAAATACAGAATATTTTCCTTTCATTGATATGTATTTTGTGATATAAAATTTGACATAAGGCATGTTTCTGGCGAATTCAAAACGGGCTAAACGTAAAACGCGTTTTTCTCAGAATGTACTTATTTCGTTGCGCGTTGGGCTGTGCCGGTTCGTGAAAACGGCGACGAATGTGTGTGAGAGAGAGAGAGGTTTGAGGAGTCCTGAACAGGACTCTGACTCGGTAATCTTTCTTGGAGGAGTGTAGTCCTGAAAAGGACTGTTTGTTATCTTTCTTGGCATATAGTTCTCAGGAGAACTATAGCGCTTGGAGAGGATGAGTGGCTCGACGTTTCGAACAGGTTGACTATCCGTCGTCAGGAGTGGGGAATAGCTGGCGTGCGTGAGCTTAAGTCACCGGTGTGCGGACGTCAGGGAAAAATAGGTGACCGTATGTCGGCTTGAGTCATCGGGTGGGCATGGATGGTCGGCTGGTAATTCGTCTGACTATCCGTCTGGGCTGGAGTCTCCGGGTTGCGGACTTAGGAGAGTTTCGAGTTGATGAGTGGGGTGTGTTGTCGGCGAGACGCTGTGTGTGTCCCCGACGTAGGCGGCGTTGTAGTCTGTTGTCGTCTGCTGTGCAGTGTAGCTGCGAGGCTGGCGGCTGCTTTGAGGGTTCGGCGGGTGGCGGTGGTTGATGTACGTCCCTGACGTCCGCACACCGGTGACTTAAGCTCACGCACGCCAGCTATTCCCCACTCCTGACGACGGATAGTCAACCTGTTCGAAACGTCGAGCCACTCATCCTCTCCAAGCGCTATAGTTCTCCTGAGAACTATATGCCAAGAAAGATAACAAACAGTCCTTTTCAGGACTACACTCCTCCAAGAAAGATTACCGAGTCAGAGTCCTGTTCAGGACTCCTCAAACCTCTCTCTCTCTCACACACATGGTGCAACCGCAAACCTACTGTATATCTACATCACCATGCAAGCCGACACTTACAAGCAGCATCTAAAGGCTATATAGTGTGTACAATTCGCCTTGGAGAGGTAGTACAAAGTTTTGGTATGGGGTCATGAATTTGGTTCAAATGAACATATTGGAAGCATGCGATCCTACAATATTTATGGATCATTGTCGCGGTTAAAATCGAGTCTAAAGTTATGAAATTGTAAATAATTAACTCTTTATGTTAATCATCCCTCTCAAGGTCAATATATTAATTAAGCTATAAAACAATGTTTCTTGACTAAAATCGACCGATTAGCTAACCCCGTTTGGAAGTTATATATCACAACTACATATTCTGAGATTTTCATGGTCGCAGCTACCATTGTACGGCCGTAAGCGCTATTTGAAATTTATCAAAATTTACCGGGAGCACCGGTAATTTTTTCTCGAAAGCAGATGTGTTTTAGGGAATAAATACAGGGGCATCCAAATATATCAGATTTGTAATAAATAATATGTATAAATTTCATCTGTAATCGCACCAAAATAACTCCTCAAAGAGAGCATTGATGTTACCTATTTATTTCTGACTCATGTTCATCATTATAGTATTATGTACATCGCCTTGGAGATGTGCTCGAGTCCATCGACCTGTATGCCTGTGCTCCATAAGTTACACTTGCTAATTGGAAAAAAACGTATCTTTTGCCAAATATTGTCTGATATCTTAGAAGGCATCAAAATGAAAGCTTTTGATGAGCAGTGGCGGATCCAGGGGGGGGGGGGGGCCGGGCCCCCCCCCCCCCCCCCTTGAGAAAAAAATCATGTAAAATCACATGATTTTTACCTTTTTTGGGGGTTGGGCCCCCCCCCTGGCGCTCAAGGGGGGGGGGGGGGTGCAAATAAAAAAAAATTCGAGGACCAAAAAAAAAAAAAAAATAGTGCTCACTACCCCCCCCCCCCCCCCCCCCCCTCCCCACTGAGCGACTTTTTGGCCGGCGCGATTTTCAAATTTTCAGGAGCAAAACAAAAAAGTTGGGCCCCCTCCCCTAAGAAATCCTGGATCCGCGCCTGGTGATGAGCGTTTCTAACACTCAGTATGAAAAGCTACATTTGATTTTGATCACTTTACGCTTCACCAAACACTATATTAAGTCATGCAAACAAAACATCCATGTCTGAGTTTGTCGTTGTCTTGTTCCATCATGTATATGGATGTGTCTTTTTACCCAGGACAATTCCCATTGAAACAATTGAATTTCTAATTGGGTTCTATAATACCCCTTGCTTTTAATGGTATAATTATATAATATAAATGGTATAAATCGCTTCATTGTCCATATCTCTCTCAAAAGAACTAGAGTAATCACTGACGTGACTCCTCTGGAGAGTGAAAATGTAGTGCAAATAGAGTGAACATTAACTCTTTTCTTCTAAGAGAGCACTCTAAAAATCAAATCAATATTCACTCCTAAACAAGTGATCACTGACGTGACTCCTGGGGGAGTGCAGATTTCACACTTTTCTTTTTAGAGATGCTAATGGTCAATGGGAATTTCCTCCTTGCTACAGTTTTTGTCAAAAGAACATTTCAAGAATATCCTTTGGTGAATCAAAACAAATAACAGCTGATTGCCGGTGTTTTTCGTGTTAATCAAGGTGGAAGGAGATCACACCCCCCCCCCCCCCCATCAGTAACCCCACTGTTTGGAAGCAGGGTGCAGCGGCCCTGATAGCTGTAGGATGAAGTTTTAAAATTGTGTCTGATACCACTAAAACAAACAAGTGTCACAACAATGAAAGAGAATGTAATGAATAAATATGAATAAATATTGAATACATATAGCTACAAGCCAGCGGGGTGGATAATAATAATAATAATAACAATATTTATAAAGCGCAACATATCCATCTCTAGAGATGCTCAAGGATAAGGGGTATATGCATCCCCCACCTCATAGGCCTATCTGTATACGAGATCGATCCTTGTGAACGGCAAGCCCCCCCCCCCCCCCCCCAGATTGTTTTGTAAACATCCCCACGTCGCACGCACGCTACTTTGCACACGTGCACCAAAGTTATGCAACCAAATTTTGTATGAGCATAACAGAGAGCGACAGCGGAATCCTAGGCAATCATCCCCAGAGCGCCCCGCACCAGCTAATTGGCCCACCTACGTACAGTCGCACTAAACCTTGATGCAGTTGGACGACAAGGGACCAAGTTATAAAACGTAAGATAGCACTTTGAACCTCTTTACTTTGTTATTTAAGATATTCATGTATATTTACAGGTGTAGACATTGTGTTGTGTTCAGTCGTGATGTGAAGTTTGATTGTTAACAGAGAATAATTTGAGAGTTTATGATAAAAGTGAAATGAAAAAAATGAGCATGTGTCATTGTGTGTGTGTTCATTGGGCTGAGCTGAGTGAATTTTCTGGCTCTAGCTCTAAACTACTTTGGAAACAGCGGCAGGGCCAGGGCCAAGGAGCTTGTAGTGTTGTACTCGCTGGGACACCCGCTGGGACACCCAGCGCATTGCCATATATCGGGCAAGGTACGCGCACGTCATGCTACCTGCTGCATCTAGCTCTACATAGCATTGAAAGACATTGAAGACTTCCTAGGAAATAATAGAAGAGAAAATACCATAGTCCGATCCTAGGAGGCGAAGGCTAGAGAGCGTTGGGTGGAAGGCTGGACTGGAAGCTGTTGCCAGAGTTTGAGAGGGCATTTACCTGTATTTACTTCATTCACCTGTTTTCTCAATCAGCCCAGGCTCGTAAATGTCTTGTAATGCCCACCCATACAAATTAAAATGCATAGCTCATCAAAACACCACTGCAAAGATTTCATATCTTGTGTGAGGAATGTGTGATCCAGGCCCCCGGCCCCCCCACTCGGTGTTATTTAGGGTACGCATATGCTTGTTCCCTCCTTTTGAAAGCACCCCCTATCTGAGGACTGCCAACATTTCCGAACCCCCCTTTCGCGGGCTTTTCCTGCCTTGGAGACCCCCCTAAATCATGAAAAATGCTTGATGTACCCCCTTAAATTCTGAATAATTTCTCAGGAGTCCAAAGAGATGAGAGAAAAAGAGAAAAAAAAAACCCTTTTTAAAGAAATCTCCGGGTAAAAAGTTAATACACCCCTTTTTTTACAATTCTCGGGCCGGACTTTGTCACACGAAAAGTACCCCTTTACCGGACATTTTGGTAACACGCATGGGGTCCATTCGTTCTCGGAGTTGGGGGGCCGGGTCCGTGCCATTGTCCGCTTCCTGACATCTCCTTAGGTCGCAAACAAAGATAAGACTGTCATGTCCCATGAAGTTGGTTTCATGAAACGACCCCCAGGCCCAGGGCACGTAGCAATTTCCGCACGAGGGCTGTACAGTGATCGAATATAACGCGCTCCCATTGGCCGATCTGCTAGAGCGGTTTAGAATTTAAGCGAGAGGGCTCACTTAAGCAGAGAGCGCAATGGTGCTGACTGCTGACCATACAAAATCTCACATTATGACACACTGACATGTCATGCTTTATACAAGTGACGCACTTCACACATAACAAACGCACACTAAGCGTAGGTACATACATAAAATAGAAAGAAAAAAAAAACATTTCAGTACAACTTGCCAAGAAAAGTATTGCTTCAAGGCCTTGAAGATTGCGCACTGTGAGGAGCCTGTGTGAGCCTGCTGGTCAGGATCCTTGTGCATATATATGTACCTTAATTCCTAAATATGATGAAAATTAGAATTTTTCAAACTTAAGTAAGACTTAAACTTAGTTAAGAAAATACTTAACTTTTAAACTAAATCTGCACTGCTCCAGGGTCTAACTCAGTTGTAAAGGTTCGGCATAAAGCATGTGCAAGATCTGATCTTGGTACTTGTGGAATAGGTGGTTGAAGCAAGCATGCCATAGGTTCTACCTTCTTTGCGTAGGAGCCATCTTATCATTGAAGAGATTCATGAGCTTGTCAAGTACACTCTTGCACTCCTTCCTATACTCTATAGTACTGGTGGATTGACCATTGGACTTGTGTTCCAGTATCGTCATCCAGCCTAGCAGGTACTCTATGATACCTATGCTTTTTGAACTCTTCTCGGGATCAATGTCATACTTCTTGGCAAACATGCATGCAGCATCAATTTCTGCATTAATCCCCTCATCGTTGGATTGAACGTTGCTAAGCAATTGAATTGTTGCTCTTGTAGCCATGAGGGCATCCAGGATATTCAGGTCATCCCTCTGGAGAAGCTTCACCAAGATTTTCGTCTTGGACATGACATCCTTCATAAAAATGATGGCCATAATAAAATCTAGACAAGCAACCTTCTTCAAAAGACCACATGCCTGGGCTTGTATACCTTCGAATCAGAAATGGATGATAGATGATTTCTTTCCCTTCCAAACACTGACTTAGTACAGCATGCCTCTTTGTGCTGCTTGTAAAGAAAACATACAGTTCCTCTATGTTAGGGAACATTTCTGTGATGAGATAACTACTTGCACAAGCATGCTCCACCACAGTATTACATCGGGTGTGCTTGACATGAAATATACAAGATTTCCGGACCTAATTCCTTAGACCAAAATGCCTGGGCACGGCCTGTTGCCCCAGACATATAAGTCATATGACTGGAAAGCCAGTTCTTTTGCATCAAGATCGATTTCTTCCAATGATTTGAGGATGTCTGTAGCTTGCCCATGGCCTGTTTTGTCTGTTGTTTCTTTCGCTTGAAGAATACGTTCCTTGCCTTCACCATTCTTGTCTACAAATCGTAAAGCAACAGCCATTCTGTCCTTGTTAGATGTATCAGGAGTTGTGTCTGCCATAACTGAGTACATGCCAGCATTCGTTCACCACCATCTTGATTTTCAAACGAAGATTGGTGGCTAGTAGACCAATCAGCCCATTTTGTGACGTTGCGCTCATGTATGTTGTATGGTTGGTCAGAGAAGCTTCTCCTATTGCCATTTTCTCATCACTAGGCCGTGTCGTCCCATCAAATGGACAATCTGATTGAAGTTCCCATTTGATTCTCGATCACCTGAAGTTGAGCCAGAGCCTCTGAAAGCTAATTCCTGATGCGCCAGTGTACGGGCGTTTTCCAACAGGATATACACAGACACTTTGTTGTTCAGGGCATCTTGTTGTTCCTGTATGACCTTCCCACGATGTTGTTTATCTAAGAAGTTTTCCAAATCACCTGTCTGCTTTTTGAAATATGCTAAATCCTCCAGTGCTGCTTTATAGGCTTGGCTGCTAAAATGGTTCTCCAACTTCCCTTTCTTATCTTTTCCTCTGCTGCACATCTTGTGCCACTGCCTGATCCCTTTGGTCCATGCTGGTTCAACACATGTGAGTCGAGGGCCACTCGAAAAAAGTGAACAAACAAAATATCCTGCATTCTTTAAAATACTGTGACGGCCCTCCATCTTAGAACGAGTCCTGGATGCTGGAGGGCTGGTGTGTCCCTTGCCTCTATCACCGTCATCTGACAAAGAGTTTGCCATCCTGACTAATGCGAGCGGTTTCTATTTGGCTTGTAGTTTAGAGGCCTGGACGTGGCTCCGTTTTCCCAAAGTATATGGGTGTGGAGATGAGAGGTGTTTTGGATAGCTGGACGTGTATTTTCTATGAGAGGGTTATATTACGTCAGTCTATGGGGGCTCAACAAATTACACGTTATGAAACGATGGATTGTTCAACTGTATGACAATTTCCATACTTTAATAATAAAGAAACATAAGTCAACATCTCAAACACGTTATCATAATTAACACCAACACCGATTACCTGGTTAATCCCTGGAGTAGTAAAAAGCAGGTATTTTCTTTTGTAGGAACTCTATTTCTTGTTTCCAATCCTTTTCCTTATTTTAGCTCAATTGGATCGGAGCGGAGAGTTCGCCATCCGACCACGACGAGAGCCAGCGTCGAAGTGACGAAATCACCGTAAAACACTACTATTTATAGTCTCTGAGAGCTGCTTTACGCATGGTGCGTCCGTAATCGCGCTCTGAGCTCTTACGCCCCAAAAGCTTACTGCGCCCTCTACGTTTTCTGCAAGATAACTAATTGTAGCGGACTGGTTCGCTACAATACTGTATTCAAGATGAGGATACAGCTGATACCAGGTTGCAGAAAACCTTTTCTGCTTTAAAACCCTTAGGTACAGTGTATGTCTTTGTTTTCAGGAAATGAAGACAAATTTAATAGGTCTGTGTGGTTTTAGAGAGATCAGGTAATTTCTTTGAACATCGTTTTAAAACTTCTTCTCTGTCTCCAGGATCATGAGTAGGTAATTTAGAACTACCCATGTGACCATGTCAGGGCCTATCTCTTCTTTGTTTTGCTTAATTCTACTTCTAGATAGAACCGTCCTAGCATCTTTTATTTCTTGTGAAATTTCACTGACATGAATTGAAATATCTTCAACATTTGTAAGGTTCGAATCTTTCTATAGATCTGGACAGTCTTCCTGTCTGAAAGCTTGTAAAAGAGAAGTGTGTTGTTCAAGGTCTTGAACTAAATAAGCTAGTTGACCAGCACATACTGACCAGTCTAAGGCAAGATCTGGATCTGGATCGATGAAAGATTCATCCTGGTGGGGGTCATCATCAATGGAAGATTCATCTTGTTAAAGTTGTTGTGAAGCCTCAACTTAACATAAAAAGAGAATAACATCTAATGGATAATGTTAATCAGCATTTAGGTGATCTGAATCTGATGCATTCTTCCTTCAATACAGAAAGGAAGAAGCACTGTCCAACATGTTGACACAATGATCATTATAATGTGCTTACCAGTAATTTCAAGGTTTCACGCACACTCAAAATAATGATAAAGAATAAAGTTGAAAAAAGAAAAGACATTTGTATCTTTTCAAGTTAAATCCCTTGATTTTTTGTGAATCTGCAAATATGGCTCTTGAAAAAGTGACATATGTTGTTGGTGTGAAGAACATGGTATAAACATTCATAATTTGAAGGACAACACCGTTCTGCCTAAAGCAACAACAACATTACACTTTAATAAAACAAAAACAGAATATTGTATGACTTATTTATTAATTTTTTCCCTCCTTGCAGCCTAACTTACAGGTACATATTTGGCTGTTACAGCCTGCAGTGCACACACCACATTACCCATTTATCATGGCAGGAAGAAAGAAGATCATCATATGTCTCCTTCGAAATGACCTTCGATACCATGATAATGAGGTAAATAAAATGTATATGATATTGGATAGCTTTGAGTGTGACTCGAGAATATATTGCTCGAGCTATGACAATATTGGACGAGTCAAAGACGAGTCTAATATTGTCTTTAGCGAGAGCAATATATTCTTGCATCACACAAAAACAAAGCCATACAATATTATTATTATCATCTATATATCAGGCTGACTAGCGAAATAACAAATTTGACCTACCTCAGTAAATAAATATGGCTTTGTTTTTGTGTGATATCGATATCGATAGTTGAAGTTCCCGGAAGACTGAGAATTCGAAAACAATATATATCAGTCATCCAGATACGGCGCTAAAGATATTAAATACACTGATTTATTGTACCTCTTGGAAGCCTTATATGGATAATAATATTAAATATCTTGAATATGAACATCTGCCATGCCTTATTGCGCTGGCGAGTCTGGTCAGGTTTAACAAATATTTGCTTGGATATCGCTATTCAAAGGGCATAATGGTTTTCCTGCCTTCCCTCTCCCTTTCTCTATCTTAGACTTAGTATGGTATCATGCCACTCTACTGCCTTTGATTGACAATCAGTCCGAAGGCTTAAGCAATAATGCTATTGATTCAATCGCCTCAAGATGTTTTATCCTGTATGTTAGACTAAAAAATCTGTCTGCTTGGAGGAATTTTTACAACAAATTTTGTCTTTTTGCACTTGCCTCCCTGAGAGGAATTCGGTGAAACCAGATGCAGTCTCAGCAGAACATATCCCCAAACAGAATAGACTGATTTTGTTGGTGTACCTTTATCTATAGCTGTAAGGAAAAGTCAACTATACACATTGCTTGTGGAAGTCTGGCCAGGTTTGGATCAGGAGCTATTTTCATGACATTCTACATTTCTATTCCTTCATCTTCAGGTTCTCTTTTGGGCACACAAGAATGCAACCAATGTGATTCCTCTGTACTGCTTTGATCCTCGTCACTATAAGGGCACGCATCAGTTTGGGTTCCCAAAGACCGGTCCTCATCGCCTCAAGTTCCTTCTGGAGAGTGTTCGAGATCTCAGAACAACTCTCCAATCAGTTGGAAGGTAGGTTATCATTCATTTATTTATCGCAGCCATGAGTTGGATTTCACACAATAAAAAAAGACGGGCATACAAATGGTTCACAATATAGGTATATATACAAATACTTTGTACAATAAAACTGTATAAATTGGCACTTTAAATACATAAATACAAGAAAATAACATTCAATAACAATCGCATTTAGACATAAGTATAAGGTACATTAGACTTCACAGGACCAATAATCATATATCAACTGACATCAACGTATATCTAGAGTAATAAAGTGAAATCTTCCCCAGTTACACATCTATAGGAAGGCCCTCTGTTTAATATCTATAATAAACAATGGGTGTTTCCCTTGAACAGTGTTTCTTATGGAAACCTGTACTAATGTAACCTAGAAAGGCTACCTGCTGTTAAAGACTACAGTTATTGGGTCCCTTCTTCAGATTAAAGCAAACTCAAATTCAGATTGATATCATCTCTATAGATCCACAAAGGAATTAACATGCATGACAACTCTACTTCTTTTCAACTCAAGTTGCATGCCTACTGACTTTTTTACAGAAAGCTACCGCTTTTTGGCTAATCATGCTTTAAATAATAAATAAACATTAATATAATAACCAAATAAGTGACAAAGTAAATGAATAGAAAAAATATGAAATAGACATTAATTGACGCACTCTTTATTTATCTGGCAGTCTCATCAATTGATGATCAATGAAATGGGTTCTCCAAATAGCCTGAAATGCAACATTTTTGTTTGTTCTGGGAGGGGGGCTGGCACATTTGGAATCTACCTTTTTTGAGATTCAAATGTTGGCATGTATACATTAACTGTGTGTTAAAGCAAGGAGTTATTACACCTTGGTTGAAGCCCGTCTGCACTAGTTTGGCCAGGGGGAATTAAACTTCTTTGCAAGGTCACTGACACATGGTTATCTCATCAAATCAGCTCTCAATTAACCAACAAGCAACAATTGGGCATTGTTTGCTCTACTTATAGGGGCGCAAGTAGCTATAAGTAGTGCAATGGGGCTTTAAGATGTAGTCGTTGCATTCTCGTAGCTTCAAACAGATGATATGCCCTAAAACTGTTAAATTTGCCTGTTTAAAATCATAACTTTTATTGATGGAAACATGACCCCTCCCTCCTCCTCTCATCTTCTTTCAGTGGCTTAGTGGTAAGGAGTGGTAACCCTGAAGATGTGGTGCCTCAGTTGATCCAGCAGTTTGGAGAAGGTGAAGTAGCTGCAGTCGCACTGCAAGAAGAGGTGAGGGTTTTTGTTCAAGGTGGCATAAGACCATATTTAATTCACTCTCTTGAAGTTGTTTTTTGTTGATGTATGTGTGTGCATGTGCAGCCATTCATGTTTTCTCTTTGTTGTTTTGCTTTTATTTTGGTTCTGTTTTTTTTATTAAATAATATTCTGATTTACATATATTGTAGGGAGGGCTAGAGTGATTAGGGTGATAAGGGTTGAGGGTGGTGAGGAGAACATGGCTAACGTAAGAGCAAGATTTGGGATTAAATCAATCAGAAAAAAGTGTTATCAACCAATATTTGACGTTAGACTGGGCATTTTATCTCTTGTTATTCCTAGATACAGGAAAGGAATTCATGGAAGTAATATATCTTATTTGAAGTACTGCAAATGCTATTCCTGTAATGTCAGTGTAATTTTCATAAAGATTTAGGAATACATGTATGTATCTCTTTATGAATGGTGCTTCTATCCGATAGACGCGTTCTCTCATTTTATGCATACCGTACTTCTTAAACAAAACATTCTCTTTCACAATTAAAAAATCTTGCCAGGGGCTTGCCCAACGTCACAACAGGCAATGTATGCCAAGTGAATTCTATCCTTAGAGAATTAGAGATGCCATTATGCATAGCAGGGATTTGAGAGAGACACATGCATACATTGAAATGCTTTGGTAAACAAGTCTGATACTAGATGCTGCTTATATTATTGGCTTGCATGGTGATGTAGATTTTTAAAAAAAGTAGGCTTGCGGTTGCACCATGTGAGAGAGGGGGACATAAGTCTTAAGAAAGAAAGATTCCGAGAGTCCTTTTCAGGACTCCCCAATCCTCACCCTCTCTCACATGGTGCAACCGCAAGCCTACTGTTCAAGTCTTATACTATTACTATAAATCCTCTCATTTGTAAGTCATGTGAACAAATTATCAAAAAGTGTTAAACGTGATGTTTGGTCCATCAGGCGACTCGTGAGGAGCTGGACGTAGAGGCCGGTTTACATCAGTCTTGCTCCAAGCTTGGTGTCAATGTCAAGAAGTTCTGGGGATCCACTCTCTACCATAGAGAAGACGTGCCATTCAGTCCACAGGGGTGAGTCTCAAACACATCCATTAGGAATTTTAGGAGTTTTTTTTTCTTCAAAGAGAAGTTTATCAACCATTTTCACTGTGACCAATCAAGTTTTAGCACAAAATTCTATAGCTAACTTAGTATGCTTAACCATCAACTGTATTTTTAGTTTTCATTGTCACATGTTGTTAGATCTGAAACAACATAATTTGTACTTCTCCTATATAAATATCCAGACTGTATACTTGATGCAGGAGCATTGAGTCTACCTAGACAGCTAACCACCCCTAAACAAATTCATGTATTTGAAAAAATGTTTTGCCTGGTCGTGTGGAATTTGTCACGGAAAGCTGTTATAACGTCAGGTTCCAGAAAGGTACTATCCGTAGTATCACAAGTCTTGCATATCTCATCTCTTTTTAGCTCAAAAATACACAGTGAATTATCAGAAGCCAATGTTAAGCATACATTTTCTGAGATAACCAGTCCAAATAACAGTTTTCTTTATATTGATTCTTTTATATATCTTAGGTTGTCCATTCCAAATTCCTACAATTGATTAGTTCATGATATAATTTCTTACTGATGTGTATATTTTTGTTGTCATTCATCTGTAGAGTGCCTAATGTGTACACAGAATTCAGGAAGAAGGTAGAGAACAAATCACATGTCAGACCACCCATCAACATGCCCAAACCTCTCAAAGGTCTTCCACAAGGAGCAGAGGAAGGGGACATTCCTGTATTCTCATCATTCGGTTTGAAAGGTAGTAGATCCTACTGTTCTTCTTGCCCCTGTGCAAACCATTTGGTAACCACCAAAACAACTTTGGGCTATTTCTATGCATGATTCTCGGCAGGATGAAGGGGAAGCAGTCCCCCTCTGTCATTGAGAGTAGAAAATATTAAATTGTAAGGGGGAAAATTACCCCAGCTGGAAAAGTTTGAGATGGTTGGCAGGACTGCGTAGGGAAATACATGGGATTTTCAATCATTTTAGTTCCCTTTATGACAATACTGGATATATGCAGCTTATAAGTATCAGCTTGCATGGTGATGTAGATATACAGTAGGTTTACGGTTACACCATGTGAGAGAGGGAGTATTGGAGAGTCCTGAAAAGGACTCTCTGTAATCTTTCTTGACTGTGTGTCAAATTTCCCAAGGGAATAGTATATGATCTAAGGGTTAGTTGTGAAGATATGGAAATAATTGCCCCTGAGGTAGATTTACCTGACAAGTTCCCTTTAAAACTATGCTTTATTGTGCCATTTCATTACATTTTCATTCACAGATCCCGGTTCTGATTCAAGAACAGCATTCCCCTTCCAAGGGGGAGAGACCACAGGCCTTGCCAGAATTGAAGACTATTTTTGGAAGAGTGTAAGTATAGACTCTCTTCTAGTTTATAAATTCCACGGTCATTCTCTAATCTATGTACAGGATTGATGCACACCCCAAAAAAAAAAGAGCATTCTTTCTTACTACCGTAATCCTTTATTTGATAGAGTGGCTCTTTTTTTTACTTTACCATCCTGTGAAGTTACTTTGCTATTACACTACCTCTAATTCTGTGACTGAAGATATTCTCTTTGTGTTTTGTCTTTGCTTCAAAACCAAACAGGACTGCATTGCTAAATACAAGGAAACTAGAAATGGCCTCATTGGTTCAGCGTACTCCACAAAGTTTGCAGCGTGGTAAGTTTCGAGTTGAGATTGAAATTGCTGACGAATCTTCAATGTTGAAATTATTAAGACAAGGTGCTCTAGGCACGATTGTTTAGAATGAATAACGAACAGTTCTTGTAGTACTTTGTGGCATGGAATTCAATATTTATACCACTTCAGTGATTTATTTGCTTGAAATTAAACAACTTAAAGATTGATTGATCGGTGGTTTGTTTGTTTTACCTGACTGCTAAGAAAGCATTGTCTGCTCAGCAACCAGGGGACTGACAGCTTAAAGTCCTCTCCAAGGGACTTTGTAATGAGGATTAATGCTTTATCAAAGAGCATAACTGCATTGACTTGGTTTTGAACCCAAGACCTCCTGGTTACAAGATCACTGCTCTACCAGTGAGCCATGGCCGCTTTTCTTACAGCTCTGAGAAATAAATGTGTCAAAGTGAAGAGGAAGAACATCTGACCCGAGTCATTGACAGCAGTATTTTGATAACAAAAGAAACATTTTCCCAATGACAGCAACTCTAAACCTAACCTGTAAAGGATATTTGAGTTTTATTCTTGAATATTCCTTTATCAAATATCACATAGAATATAAATAGATTTGAATTCAACAACAGTTTCTGACAGGTTGTTGTCTTTTCCTGAATATTTGTAGGCTAAGTTATAAAACAAGTTTTATAAATCTGTTTTCTTTTCCAATTCTTTTATGTTTCAGGTTAGCACATGGTTGTGTGTCACCTAGGCAGATCCATGCAGAGGTTAAGAGATATGAAAAGGAAAGAACAGAGAACCAGTCAACATATTGGTGAGTATTCTCTGACCTGGTAGCTACATAATATATAAAAAATTGTGAGACTGTTGACAACTTTAAAACATGTCTGAAAAGGTTTCTGTTTACAAATAATTTCCAATGTTAACTGATGACTAATGAGGAAGTATGCTGAACATATCCCATTCTTTATTCTTTTCCTTTCCTTTTCTCCATTACAACACATAGGAACATAATATGTGCTATATTAGTTTGGTGTATTATTATGATTATGATTGCAGTTTGACTTGTAATACAACTCCATACTATCTCTTCTCTTCTCTTCTATTGTAATTTTGCCTAGTTTGAGTATTTTGACATGTTGAAATTCCTAGTCACCAAGATTAATTTTGTAATGATTAACATGTTTTTGTGTCTTTTCACGCTGTGCCTTCCAGGGTGATATTCGAGCTGATATGGAGAGACTACTTCAAGTTTGTTGCGCTGAAGTTTGGAGATAAACTGTTCCACTTGAGTGGTGAGAAATCCTTAACCCTTTGACCACTTGTAGCAACTTATCTTATCTTCCACTCAGATTATGAATATATAATGGACAGAAAAGAGAACAAGTTAAGAAGTGTTCTGAAAAGCGAGCGTAAAACTATCACTCAGAAACACAGTTAAGAATGAGGTAAATGCAATTTTTTGGTTACATATATACAGAAAGGATATCTAGAAAAAAGAAACAATAATAACAGGGAAGATTCCTGGAAAGAGAAGCAAAAGAAGGCAACGCCTCACATACACATAGTTGCAAAGCCTGAACAAATGGGCAACCCCAAAAATCAGCAATACCAGCTTTTTTAAGAACAGCAGGTAAAAGACTGAAATGAAGGGCCATGACCACCGATGTCTGTATAAACAGACTTGGCACTTGAAGAAGATGATGATGAGACGTTTGTTGACATCTTGCATTTGTGTCTCTTTCAGGATGAGCACTCAGAAAAACACAAAATGAGCACTGCCTGAAACTTTTTCAAGCATTTTAGGTTAAACTTTTTGTATGCACATTTCAGTTATTTTCTTTTTTCTCTTGAGTTCAGGCAATTTAGTATCATTCAGCATATTGTGAATGAATGTGCTCTAGTGGGACCCCCCCCCCCCACATCATCACTGTTATTGACTACCCATAAGGCCAAAAAAAAAAAATCATTTGGTTGTCCTCGACCGCCCGCTCGTCATTTTCGGGCCGCTCGCATTTTTTTTTTTTTTTTTAATATTTTTTTTTTTTTTTAATTCATTTTTTTTTTTTTTTATTCAATTTTTTTTTTTTTTTAATTTTTGTTTTTGTTGGTGGGAGCAATCTTAAATGCCAAACATACCATTTTATGCATTTGTAAGGATCAAAATGCGTCCCGTTGCCAGTTTTGTCTTTTCAGTACGCAATTAGGTATTTATTAAACTTGGCCATTTTAATTTTTCTATGTCAAAATGCCGTTTATTCAAATCATGTTCTGAGCATTCTTAAACTCATTTTAAAGCCCATCTGTACTAGATTACAGGAGGGATTAGACCACCCTGCAAGGTCACTGGACAGGTGGTTATCTCATCAAATCAGCTCTCAGTTAATATAGGATAAAGAGGATCATGGGGGACCAATGGTCACCGATTAGGCATTGTTTGCTACATGCTACATAGAGGGCGCAAGTAGCTATAAGTAGTACAATGGAGATTTAAAAGGTGCTGCATTTCAAAGCCCAAAATATTTTCTGTGTTGGTCTTGATATTCATTGTACATTTAACTAGTCTTTTACCATATTAAAGTGTTTTATAGACTTTGTTTGTTTAAATGCTTGACAATCTCAATGATTTTTTTTTTATGGAAAAAAAAAAATTAAAAAAAAAAAAATGGGGGAAAAAAAAAAAAAAAAAAAAGACACATAAAAAATGAAGTTTAAAAAAAAAAAAAAAAAAAAAAAAAAAAAAAAAATCCGCCCGCCCGCCCCTACTCCAGAAAATCAATCGAGGACAACCAAACAATTTTTTTTTTTTGGCCTAATTGATGTCATATTTAATTAACAATTGTCAGTTCTATTGTTGACATACCCAAAATAATAGTATCTTCACATAGGACAAAGTACTACAACATTATTTCCAACAGAAATTTGACACAATTTACTCCATTTTGAAAAAGTTGATACAAATTCTGTTTCTGTGTTCAGGTCTGCTTGGAGTCCACAAGCCATGGAACAAGAACAAGCCATGGTTTGATGCATGGTGCAAAGGTCAGACTGGGGTGCCCTTTGTAGATGCCAACATCAGAGAGATGGCCGCCACTGGTTTCATGTCCAACAGAGGGCGCCAGAACGTGGCTAGTTTTCTGACGAAAGATCTGGTCCTGGATTGGAGGCTGGGAGCGGAGTGGTTTGAACAGATGTTGGTAAGTATGTTCCTACCGTTTGTTTTCTTTGCTAGTTTTTCATTGGTTGCATGGGGCTCTCCTACACGTGATGTATGCATTTAACATCCTATACGTTCTATGGATCCATACAAAGTCTCTACTACTGTTTATAAGTCAATATCTGGAAGCAAGGAAGGGGCAATGTAATATTTACTCCAGTTAGAGTCAGACCAACAATATTCTTTCAATTCAGTAGAATTTGAATAAGTCAAATCACTTTCTTGTCTGAATTTTTTTTTGTCACCCATCAATATGTTTGCAAGATGAAATTTTTCTTACATTTGTCAGTGTTTTTTTTCAATAGTGAAAGACATGAGTTGTCATTTTCACTCTCTTTGAACATTTGACATGGTTTATGTATCTCGGTGAAAAGAGCTATTTCTAGTGACTGTAGATTTTCTTTAGGTTTGGGCCTTGGGGTGGGGTCCAGGGTTGGGCCCTGAAAAATTGTTAACCTTAAGATCTCTATAATACATTCTGAGGCATTTCTGAAAGCGTAATCTGAACATTAATGTGAATATTTCTTAGCTTTTTTCCTGCTATTTAAAAAAAAAAAGGGGGGGGGGGGTGCGCCCCCATCCCCATGGATCCGCCCCTGTTTTGTTCAAGTAAATTCTTGTTACAATTATAGATTGAAAAATGTCTCCATGTTTTTGTATCTCAATGAAGGTTGATCATGATGTAACAAGTAACTATGGCAACTGGCTCTACAGTGCTGGAGTCGGTAATGACCCTCGTCAGGACAGAAAGTTTAACATGATCAAACAGGGTCTTGACTATGATCCAAATGTAAGTATTTGAACTTAAAAGTTTATCATTATCGACTACCAGTAGTTTGAAATGTTTTTATAGCATACATACAGTATAACATACATGTACTTTTGGGGTGTTTTTTCCCCTTCTCTTCCATTTTTTTTTAATAGGCATGTATATGATGTCAGATTCACAGTGTGCCGTTACTCATTTAGTTTCAACTCTATTTAGAATGGAAGTAATAATCGGGGCAGCGCCAGGAGCATCACAACGTGACGGACATGTGCGCTTTATAAGAAGCCACCATTATTATTATTATTATTATTATAATGATAATGATTAGAAATAGAAGAAGATAGTTTAGAAGCAAAAAGGGAGTTTGGTGGGAAATTGTTGTTGTTTTGATAGAACAGGTTTTTGTTTTGATTTCTTATAAAATCTGCTGATCAAAAGCTTTCTCTACATGAGAAAGGTAAACATTCTTAGAGAATAATTGTAGAGTTATATCCTCTCTCTCTCTCTCTCTCTCTCTGCGACAATTTAGGGTGACTACATTCGCCTGTGGGTACCAGAGCTGAGCGGGATCAAGGGAGGGTCAATCCACATGCCATGGACCCTTAGCGGTACACAGCTCAACCAGGCAGGGGTATCACTAGGGGAGACTTACCCCTCCCCCATAGTCACAGCCCCAGAGTGGAGCAGACACTCCAAGAGACCCGTAAGTGCCTGGATGGCTCAAAACAAGCTTTTTAATTGCACTGCCTCCCTCAGTATAATCTTATTTTTTTAATGCAAGCTAATTAAAATTTTGACGTTGATGATTGTTAAATGTTATGTTAAAATACGGTAATTATTTTGTTTGTATTCATATATTTATTTACATGTATGCACCTTCAAATGTCTGAAAAACTAATTCTATGTATTTTTTACATGACAATAATTATCTTGAATCTTGAATCTTGAATTGAAATGGGCAATGCCATGCAAAATGTCCTGTATGATGTACACGTTTTGACATTTATCCATTTATTACATCCACAATTGAAAATCTCTTGGTATGACCATTGGCTTGTGGTATTTTCTGATATCACGATATCATTATTAAATGGCCATATCAAGCTATTTTCCACTTTTAGATCAAATATGTGGACAGAATCTGCCAATTGTGTGTACAGTCAAACTTGTCCATGTTAATAGCTTAGATCCACAAGAATATGCTGTGTGGGCAATTTTCTACACTGATCAAATACATAACTTTAATCCTCAAGTCCATCAATGCACCTCACTTTCATCTTAACCCTATAATGTATGTAACCTTCTTGTGGAAAATCAAATCACAGTTCAAACATCAACCCTGCAAAATTAGGCATAGAGCAAATGCCACCCCATCAAATGTCAGATCACTGTTTTTTTATGTTTTTGCTTTTTGATTGAGTAATGGCTTAGTTAATGCTAATGTGCGATAGCTCAGTCGGTAGAGCAGTGATCTCGTAATCTAGTTACCCGGGTTTGAAACCAAGTCGATGCGCTAGTGCCCTTTGGTAAGGCATTAATCCTCATTACAAGGTCCCTCAGAGAGGACCTAAAGCCGCCGGCCGTCTGGTTGCTTACTTACAAGCATTTATGCTTTCTTAGCAGTCAGATAAAATAACTACCATCACCATCACCAAATGCATGCTTTGATTAACTTCTATTTTATTTCTATTCTACCCGACAATAGCAAAGTGGAAGAGGAGGAGGAGCCGGGGGCAGTCAAGGAGGGGGCAGGAACCAGTCGGGGAAGGGTCAGAGGAGGAACCAGGGCCCACCGAGTGGTCAGCAGAGGGGACTAGACTTCTACTTCTCTAATCCAAGCCAGAAGTGAGACCCATCGTGAGCCTCGATCCTCACTCTGCAAAGGAGTTCTGAAGAATGTGTGATGTGTGCTAAAGAAATCAAGAAGGAAACATTTGTTTTCCTTTGACTTATCAGGGTTCAACGGTAATAGAGTGTAGCTATCAGAGCATTGTATTAATACAGGGTATGGTCAATTTCAAATGACTAGTTAGTGTGTGTACTATATGGAAAAGGCTAAATAGGGTTGTAACAACTTTCAACTGATATCCTCAATTGAGAGATGATTTTGTATTTCATTAATCATGTAAAACTCTCACCTAACCTGATTTAGTGCATTGATAATAGATACTATATACCATGTATTATATTCACTTGACACTGTAGTGCAATTTTACAAGGAATTTCCTTCAGGTCGTGATAGAAAAAGCACATATTTTAAAATATATTTTCTCATTAATAAAATGAATCATGTTTAACAAAATTCTTGTAGTTACTGTGACTGCCCTTTTTAAAGTAAATTGCCAATAAAACACTGATAATGGCCTTTAAGATCATCAAATGAAAGAAGCCTCGTCTGAATTTATGAATCACTGCCCTAGTAAATTGTCATATAAGGTCAACAATTGTAACATGAAATTTGAGATTGATGTAACCTAACTTTCACCATGGATTATGGATTAAATGAGTACGTGTTTTAAATATAAATTAGATGGTTACTTATTTTTCTAGAACTAATTAAGACTAAGGCTGATGATGAAGTAGTAGTAGTAGTATAGACCGCAATGTAGAAAGTTGATACCTTTCACCTTGTCAATGCACACAAGGACATGGCCTGGCCTGTGAGTAGCTCTTGACAATGATAAGAAGTGTGAATTGATGATCAATTAGTTATAAAATGATCTGAATCTAAATGATCTTTTAAGTAGGCTACCAATGCTCTTTTGCTCAATTTGATAAGGAATGTTTTTTTCAGACCTGGTGAAAGATGTCTTCCAGAAGTAGATATGACTGTCCATTTATGTGTGTGATAATAAGTGTGTTCCTGTGCCATGAGCAGTATTTTTAAGTTTTTACTATAATGTTAAAAATGATAAACAAAGTTGTGAACCAACTCAGGTATGTGCAAAGTATTTTTCTGTCTCTTCAGTTAAAGTTGTTTTTGTTTTTTGGTGGGAGGTGGGAGTTTAGCAGTATTATATCATGATGTAATTCAGTCTGAGAATAAATGTGTTTTTCTAGAAACTTGATATTTGTACGTTTATAACATATTCTGTTTTGATTCTTTAATAAAGAACAAGAGAATAGAGTGTAGATGCATATGTGTGTGCATGTGTGTGTGTCTTTTTGTGACATTTTAATGTCTTTGTTATATACCGGTATGTCTTCTAAGTTGTACAATCATGTTTAGAATGGTATGAAATTGGGAATCAATGAGATACATTTTCATTTCTTTTTGTTTGGGGATTGGAGTTTGCAAGTATCGTGTAATGGTGAAATTCAGTCTGTGAATAAATATGTTTTTTTAGTAAGCTTGATATTTGTATGTCTATAACATTTGCTGTCTTCATCCTCTGTGTATAATGAAGAACAAGAGAGTGCATGTAGTGTCTGTATGTGTGTGTGTGTCTGTGTGCCTTTGTACTTGTAGTTTGGCTTGTACAAGTGCGTGTTAATCAGCTGGTTATTTATGTATAGGGACCAACCTTTCGATCACGACGTGAGTTTTCAAACTTTTACAGGTTCACCACTAAATGTTCATGGGGACATAATTTTGTCCATGTGATTTGTAACACAGTATACTCTGCAGGACAGTTTTGTTACTTGGATGTACGCTGCCTATTTTTCTAGTACACTGTGATCTTTAGTCTTTGATGGTGTGATCGTAGACACCTCTTGGTATGACAGCTCGCAATGATATATGCAATCTATATTTAACTTGCAATTCTTATGCATTACTTTCTTCTCATTTTGTCTCCATCTACTGTATTTGTATGCCTCCGCCCACCGATGGTGGTGCCAGAGGCATTATGTTTTAGGGTTGTCTGTACGTCCATCCCGCTTTCTTGTTATCACAATATCTCCAGAACCACTTGAGATATGAACTTAATAGGAAGATAATCTGATTAGATTTTGGAGTTTACTAGGTCAAACGTCAGGGGTCAATTTCTGAAATTCCAGCTATGAGCCTTGTTATTGCAAAATCTCAAGAACCACTAAAGTTGCTCAAACTTGGTGATATTATGTATCAACATAGGAAGATTTTGGGTTCAAACGTCAACAAGGTCAATTTCTGAATTCACACGCTTTAGCCTTGCTATTAATTGCGATATCTCAAGAACCACAAAAGAATGGCTTTTTGTTTTCATCGTGATATGTCACCAATAAAATTCCATCCTTTTCCTTT
Source organism: Strongylocentrotus droebachiensis (assembly GCA_035222895.1). Taxonomy (NCBI): domain Eukaryota; kingdom Metazoa; phylum Echinodermata; class Echinoidea; order Camarodonta; family Strongylocentrotidae; genus Strongylocentrotus; species Strongylocentrotus droebachiensis. Next base: position 128,725 of record JAVYIG010002229.1, read on the forward strand.
ACTGAATTTATGGGAGACAAAGGTGCACAAACTGCACAATAAATTTAAAGGGCAATAAGTTTTTTCAATTTTTCTACTTAACTGTAATGAATATAGATTGTTTTATGTGAAATCTTTCACATATTCAGTTTGTTCTTACTTAGTAAATTTGTTTCGATATTTGTTATCAGTTTTATTTTCTCACACAAAAAACTCTGTACTTGATTAAAATATTATGGGAACAAAGTTATATAAACAAGCACATGTGGAAATTCACTTTCAAGTTCTTAGATGTTTGCTTGATTGTAGAAGTTAGTACTTCAGTGTAATGTTTAGAGTCGATTGACCATTAAAGATATCCATACAAAACAGAAAAGAAATGACAAATTTCATGATTCTATAATGATTCATGGATTTGGTGAAAGTGTGTTGTCTGTTCAGCTACTTTTCATCAGTAACTTTTCATCAGTAATTGCTTTACCTTCAATATCTGATGTATCTAGGCAAATTGATTTACAACGGTCATTTTAAACCAAGTACTCTGTCATCAAAACTTTTCCATCCCATTGAAGTATTATATTATTGTGTTTGTGTTTTGTGAGGTCTTCAAGTTCGTAACAATTGATTTGCCTATAACCAAGTAAAAAGAAAAGAGACAAAACTAACTTGCATATATGGTTACTAGATTCTTTATTTATACCATATCAATTAAATCAATGCACATGTATTTATCTTAAACACAAAATAAAAAACTAAACTAAATCTACATGGAATGACGTATTAAGTTTAAATACACAATTAGGGAAATACATGTACCACAACTGGTTCCCCATTGTGAATTGAAGTCCTCAAATTTTTATCTTGATTTTTGGACATGGGCAAAAAAGTAAAATTGATGATTCTCTCAAATAATACACATTACCCTTTTAATATTTATGAATAATACCTAATTTAGTGCACTTAATAGGGTTCTTGATTGCGTGCAGATGTTACCCCCACCCCCCATCAATGATAATGTTAAAGGCGTTTTCATATTGCTGCACCACTTTTCTATTTCTTTCGAGTGATTTATCTTAAAGAGGGTTATGCACAGTAGGGACATGGGTTTACAAGTCATAAAACATAGATATTGCACAGTATTATTTATTATAACATGCATCATTTCTACTGACACATGATTGGTATCTACAAATGCCTAACCTATCCATAATGGCTAACAGATAACCAAGGAATAAATGAAAGAATTATGTCAAACCATTATTAAATATGGTACCATAAGAGTAGGACTGCATCATTCACATTCACTACAGAGAAATGTAGTATTCATGATCCATATGTACTTGGGCTTAACTAATAATTAACAATGCATATGGCCTGTACAGAAGGAATGATCTGGTGGCCACAGATGAGCCTAATTTAATTTCTAAGTTGATGGTCGATGTGACAATACACTTTATATTTTGTCATACCCATGTTTAGGCCTAGTGTAGTTAAGCCATGGCTATCGCAAGGATAAATAATGAAAATTCAAAAGATCTAAATTCAGTTCATCTTTCGGATACCGACAGCTTCCAAGAAGGTGGTTATCGCACTTGAAATCCATTGTGTTCAGATGTGGCAAAAAGAAATATGACAAATAGATTGTAGAGGCTGCAGATACAATATTTCATCCCCCAAAATTGAAATCAAATTATGTGGTATGTACACTACAATAGTATATGTATTCATCAAAATATATGCGGACTATTACAATAATATTCATGAGAAAGAATATACATATGAGCAAGGTCACTAAAAAGTAAACTCCACAGGACTCTTAATTCTGAAAACAACTCGTTCTCATCTTCATTTCCACTTGTGTCCATCTAGATGCAAAGGTTCATGGCGATCCTAGTTTGGGATACAATTCCCATTGCAAGATAATGATGACAATCTCCATGTCTATGATGATGTAATATTCTGTACATTCTGCATCCACTGCAAAGTAGCTTTAAATCGGGACTGCACTACTTGTAGCTACTTGCGCCCTCTATATAGCCATATATTCTTGTGTGAATTGAGAGCCGATTTGATGAGATAACCACCTGCCAGTGACCACACAGGGAGGTCTAGTCCCTCCTAGCCAAACTAGTGCAGATAGGCTTTAAACACACTCCCATAAGATGTTATAGCAGATGAACAAAATAGGGAAGTCTCTTGTATGTCACGTTTCACAGCTCTAATACATGAAGAGCAATAAAGTCTATTGTCTCTTAGGTGAGCCTGTACAGTGACTTTGAAGGCTTGTAATATACGAAAACCTCATTTCTGCTGCGCAGTAGCAAAAAAACAAGCTAAATATTTGGAGTCGTTAGTGGGTTGTCCAGGCTTCACCGTTTGACCTCGACGGAGAGAATGCTACGTCCTCTGAATCATGACCTGAAATTTACCTGGAGAGCAATATAAGATTAGGGATGATGATATAACATATAATATGGTTTAACTTCATAATACATGTAATACTATAAAATACATGTAGACTTGCAAAATGCTGTATAAAACGGTTAACATCTTTACCTGGAGAGAAGTATATTCTCTCACATGCATCTTATATTTAATTAAATTCTTGAGCATGTGAATCATAAAATGCTTGTACAGTCATATCCGATGCTCAAGTGTGTAAATGTGCCAAGAAAACATTTCCCATGAAATCTTAAGAAACTGTTCAAATTTGACATTTCAATTTTGGCAGGAACAAAATTTTCAAATCCATGAAGTTAAGAAACGTTGGGCCATCATATGCTGTAAGCTGATTGAAATTGAAGGGTAATTTTTTTTAAATCTGATTGTACTCACATGCCGGCATAGTGCTGACTTCTGCAGTCACGACACAGTTGACTCCTAGGTTTGCCAGACCACCTCGTATTAAACCACAAGGGAATGCCAAATACTGTGGAGAGATCGAGAAAAAGAGAGTTTTTTTTAAAAGTCATTTTGGTTGTACTTGTAGAAGAATTTGTAACATGTAATGCTCACAACATAAGATTACTAGTGACTGCAGGGCATTTAAAATGGGATGTTCAGGTACTATAAAGGATAAGACATAACGTAAACATGATACCGTTAGCCATATCAAAAAACTAAAAACAAATAACGAAGGTTTACATGCCTTAAAATCTTAAATTTCAATATTTTTAGGACAAGGCCACTTTTCTGTTGGGCACATTCCTATATTTCAGCACAAATAGGAAAAATTGGAAAGGGCACTAAAAATCTCCAGGGCCAATAAAAAAAATAGTACTAATAAATTTTTGATGCAGGATATAAAACAAATATACCATGCCTTCTATTCGAAGTACTGGTTAAACTATGGGCCTTGGCGACTCCAAAAGTACCATTTGCTTCGGGGCTGCGCCCCTCAGCAAATAGTACTATTGGAGTCACCTCTTGCGCATAGTTTTAACAAGAACCTCTTAAGGCAGTGTATATTTGTATAATATTTGAACTGGGACCAACCTGTATGTTTATCCAAAAATATGCAATATTTACTTCCAATGGTGAGCTTATACTCCCTAGCACAATGTCTACATAATAATGATGTGATAAGGTAAAAATAGATTATCTTGAACATACTCCAAAAGAAGCCTAATCTTCATGCAAAAACAAAACATTTATCTCACCTGTGGAGCCGCTTCCATGTACTGTTTGCCAGATGACATCTGAGTGAGCAGTCTAAATTTGTTGTCTTGCAGAACATACACCCCCTGTGAAGCAAAAAATGTAACAGTTCTAGAAAATGCAGTTGAATAATGGGCTACAGGGATACACACACATAACTTACAATACCGGTAGTCAAGAGGACAAATTCATTGTTGGATTCTGGTACTACAAACAATATATTATGTCCACCCTCCTATGTATTACTTGTTCATTTTTAACCATGAACTATTATAAAGGAACATGAATCTTTGGTTTAAAAAATTATTATCAGCTTTCTGGATGCACACCCATAAATGATGAAGTGCATATATCCATGTGGCATGCACTATGTGTAATATCCTCTGAAAGGGTGTGCTACAGAGCAAACAACATGACTCACTGCTCAATCTACATGTATTTTTTTGGGGGGAGGGAAGGGGTGGAGGGGTTTAAAACTTCAAAATGTGAGCCTATTGCTGCAAGAGATGTAAGGAAAGTTTGCTAATTACTTAAAGTTTAATTTTGGAGAAAAGGCTTTTCTCACAGAAATGTAAAAGCACAATGAGACTATCATCAGTGTTGCAACTTTGAAGGAGTGAAGCTGATTGGTTAAGCCCTTTTGGGAGATCACTTTCTTTGAGGGTTATTCTTTAAGCCCAACTGTCCTACTTTTAGCTACTTGCTCCCCCTATATAGAAATCTTCCCCAATCGGTACCTGTTGGTCCCCCATGATCCTCTTTTCTTATGTTAGTTGAGAGCTGAGTTGATGAGATAGCCACCTGTCAGTGACCTGGCTGGGTGGTCTAATCCCTTCTGGCCCAGTAGTATCGACGGTCTTTAAAAGAATCTCACTCACCTGATGATTTGTTCTGAGATTATCGACCTGCTTCTTGTAGACCCCGTTCCAAAGATCTTTACAGACAAACTTGATGATGTCCAGTTCACTGCTGAATCGAGGGCTTTCTCGTGTGAACTTCTCGATCAGGCTCTGTCCCACACGATAACCCATCTGCTCTAGCTTGGATATCACTTTATCCTGAAATAAGTGTGAGACAAAAAAACATGTTGTTTCATTTTAGGGATCGGGGAAATCCTCATATTTGATACTTGATAGAAGATCAATGTAATGACATACACCTGTACATATGATATAGAGAGTAGATCTAGAGACTATACTCGGTATACTGCAGCAGAAATATCTGTAATAAAAAGTTGTTATATTTAATAAATAATAAAAGTTTAAGTGAATTTAGTTTGCTTAGTCTTATACTCATTAACAAATTAACATTTGTATTAATTTTTGAGATTGCTGTAGCATGTATGATGTAGTACTAGATATCAATCAATTCGAAATATGATTATGCATATCTATTCAAATGATGCTACAAAGTACAATAACAAGCAACTTTACAGCTTGACCATACTCTATAGATTATATTTGCCAGCCAAAGCCAAAGGTAGAGGCAAGGAGATATTTTGAACTGCCTTAAGTAGTCTTAACTGGTTCAGAGTTCAGCCTTGGGCATCAATTTCAATTTGCAGAATAAGAATCTGCATTGTCCCCCCCCCCCCCCCCCCCCCCCCCCCCCCCGTGTTGTACATTATCCTCTTTCCCCTATTTCTTTACTTTTTCATTATCTTTATTCTGTTTTCTTTTTTAGTCTACCATATTTTGTAAATTAGTGGTAGATCTGATATTTATTTATAGTCTGTATAGGTAACTAGATTAGTATTATTAGTCCCCCTCCCCCTGTATTGTAACCTATTTCTTTAGAAAATGTTGTTTCTGTAAAGGTGATCTGTGTTTTAACAAGCTGTGCTTTTTAACAGACCACCTCTTTTTTCCACATTATTTTGTTAAAGTCTTTATAACTGTTTTCATTGTTAATGTATTTAATAGTTGACGATGAACTTGTTACTACTGTTCCTGAATGAAATGTTTTTTTATGCAAGTGGAAAGAAATAAATAAATCTTGAATCTTGAAATCTTGAATCTTGAACAAATAATGTTTTCAAAGAATCAATCTTTAAAACACGATTAAAATAACAACAATTCCCTTTCCATTCACCTCTCAGTATAACTCTAAAATGGTAATTACATCTTCATCATCATGATTATCATCAGCAACCATCACCATCACTCCTACAATCATAAACGGGATGAATCACCATCCCATCATCATCAGCTACCGACTGCGAATGTCTGTTCTGCTAGATGTGCAGCTCGGACATCGCGTCGCCAGCAGTTGCGGGTAAAACTAGGGGTGGGAGTGGCACTGCATCACAGATCAGTCTGGTAAAATTAAAACCTGAAAATACAATTGTTGTAGAAGCTTACCTTGTCATCTGGGCTTGTTGTTCGTTGCACAAAATTGACTATTTCCATGTGAAGAAAGTCGAAAATAAAATCGTCCGCCATTCTTAAGCTGTGAAGAAGAAATTTTAGTACAGAAAAAACAAAAAATGTACGATTTTTTTTTACACGTAGAAGACGATCCGCTGTGCTGTTCTCTACGTTTGTTTTATAAACTGCATACTAGCCGCGCGCTAGCTACTTAGTTGGATGCCAAAATGACAGGTGCTAAATATGGAGAAGTTGGTTCATTGTGGATAAATATATAAATTAGGCGATGAGAAATTAAGGCCACTGATGTTAGAATCAATACTTGTTTAATATTTAGTATGAATTTCCCACTTTTTTGCTCGTTATTCTTCACTTATGTCATAGCCACAAAAAACATAACTATAGACTAGTAAATTTAAGTATATAGTATAGGCCTAGAGCTTTTTATGGATTTTATCTATAATCTTTTATGTGGGTCTCTTCATTTGACTTTCTGAAATTCTGCACAAAATCAGGCACAGGCTAGAAACCCAGTTTGGGGGGGGGGGAGGGGCCCCGGAGTATAATCACATGCGGAGATGTGCCAACCTAATGGGTCGCTTTTTCACTAGTAAAATCCCATTTATTACACAAACATCACTAAACATGGGTCCTTTTTATCAATTACACAATTTTAGGGTGTTCGCCATGCAACCTCCCGAAGTAATCTGTGGGAATTGGTTTTCGATGCTTGAGCGGCACACCCCGTCCAAACCAAATCTGACTTCCCCCCCCCCCCCCCCCCTGGGCTAGAAACGGGCCTCACCAAAGAGTTTTCTCTTCTTCAGAATTGCTCCTCTGGTACCAACTACTATATTGCATTCTTTAAAACCAATCTGAAATTATGATGTCTGATTTACTGATTAGATTTTGCAGCATGATTGTCCCTTTACTATTTTTAATTTCTGTAGGGATAAAATTAGTTGCTGATGCTGCCCCCTAATTCTCTCTCTCTCTCTCTCTCTTTCTGTATAAATATATATATATATATATACATAACTCCCTCCCTTTCCCTCCCTCACCCTTTCTTCTCCTTCCACCTCTCTTGCCATGCTTTTACAACAAGAAATAAAACAATGAGAAAAAGTGGCTAAGATTTGATGCGTAACAGGACGCTTGTAATCAGTTTATAAATATGGCACATACATCATGGCCTTGACCAAAGAGAAATTGCACTATTACAAAGTGTTCAAACTAGGATTAATCATTCACTTTTCTTCATCAATTCATTTTTTTTGTATTCACTGGCAATTTTCAGTAGATCAGTATTAGTAGGAGAGTACAAGAACATGTGCATGGAAAGTAGAAATCAATTAAGTTTTCTACAGACAAGTGTGATTGCACTTTCAGAGATACCGTTGTGTTTTCTAGAAACAGAGACAATATTTATTGATGACTCCAACTTGTTATTTTTATATAAAGCTGACGTGGCCTTCAACAAATCTAAAGTCGTACAACATTTCATGTTCACATCATCACATGTGACATGTAGCCAAAATCTTCTCATGTGCAGTAATAATGAAGATATCACTACCGTTATGTAACATTTCTATTCAAATGATATCTCTCACCTTCTTTGCAATGACATCATGATTTTAAGTAATTTGCACAAATCATCAAGTCAACTCTTGAAAAATTAAGAGCATTGTTGACATTTTTACATAAACAAATAACTATGAGTTTAATACAATGTTTGAAGTAAAACAGGTAAAATAAAATGTGGTTATTATTGATGAGATATACTAACAAAAATAAATAGCAATTTCACAAAATCTACAAAACCTGCTTTACATAGGAAACATTTAAAAATTAGCAATATATATAATTTTAACCCTTAATTCTAAACTTTTAGAGGTGATTTCATTGGCAACATATAATAGTAAACAACTAGAACTATCTCATTTTCAGTAAGAGAAAAATGTTCTTCAATTATTGAGAGCATTGCTTACATAAACAAATAACTATGCTGGGGTTTTTAAAACACTTATTTTAATACAAAATTTAAAGTAAAACATGTAAAATAAAATGTGGTTATTATTGATGAAATACTAACAAATATAAATTGCAATTTCACATAAACTACTAATCCTGCTTTACCGAAGAAACATTTAAAAATTATAAAAATGTATAACTTTACCTCTAAATTCTACAATTTTGTAGTGGTGATTTCATTTGAAACATACAAAACCAAACATTTTGATCTTATCTCACTTTTAGTTAGAGAGAAATTTTCTTTACTAATGCCCTTTGGGTTTCGTGTTTAATTTGTTAAAACTGAAGTAAAGACGAATCAGTAAAAATCAGCTGATTCTCAGCGGAAATATATTTTCCAAGATTACTTACTGAAGATTTGACTTTATTATTTCCTCCCTCAAATTATTACTATTATTGTTAATGTTTTCTTTATTATTATTGTTATAATTATTATTATCATTCATCATCATCATTTATTAAAGTTATCATTTCCCCTCTAATGATGGATTATGGACTTTCGTACCATGATGACACTCCCTCTTTTTCCTGTCTTGAGCATCGATCCTCTTCATTTTAAAAGACTAGCTAACATTAATGCTTTCTTTCTTCATTATTATTATCATTATCATTAAATATTATCATTTATCAATATTTTCTTTATTTGACCATTGAATTATTACAAATATAATATTATATAGAAAATATATATTACTAACCTTTTTCAATGGAATATGTAAAAACTTGGATCTACACTAAAAACTTAAAATGCACCAATAATACTGGGAAGTTTTTTACGTGAATATTGCAAAATTTTAATAATCAAATAACATGATGAAAGAGGCACACAACATTCTTCTGGTAGGATATATACAGCCATTTTCTTCTCATAAAACTGTTTCTCTCTTAAAACTCGTACCATTATTTAAGCTTTTGCTCTTGCAAAATTCAGTCACACAACATTATTAGCACATCAATTTGCGACACATATACCTTTATGTATCAAGTAAATAGGTAAAAGGTAGATGCTTTGCTTAAATTGCAGCTTTATCATTCTCAACATATATTTTTTTAAAACTTACACACCATCTAGTCCGCCTAAACGGTATAAAGGGATGTGATGCGCAAGTGGCTATTAAGTGGGTCACACTTTTTTCAAAAAATCCCTCAATAGGGATTTGGTGTTGGAAAATCCCTAAAAATGGCCCCAATTTTAGATCTTGGCATGATAAAGATGGGTTGCTATATTCTTCAGAATAAAACCTCGCGCATATTCTCCCTAAAGTGCAAATCCAGATGTAAGAATAATTGAATTATTTGGGCTTTTGCATCCAAGTCCTAACAGTGGATACCCTTTCCTGCCAAATTGACCCCATTGAGTATGGATTTGGATGATGCAGTTATAAATATTGCTACACTGGTGATAACATACCTGTAATGTTGCCATTAATAAATATAACATCACTGTACATGCTTGTATTTCAATTATAGTACATCACACCTGCATATTTCTCCTCATAATTATGCAAAATCAGCTCTATTAGAACATTTATTTTCATAAACTCACAATCAAAGGCAATAATGCCATATTTCATTATATATTAATAATTTACTATCATACAAAATGTATTCTTCGAAAGATATTAAACTAAAATACATGTACAATTGTTTGCATATAGAATAAAGAAGTGCAATCAACACCATTTTGCATAATGATGTGAATGTCAAAGTACTCAAAGAACAAGCAGTAGAAACCCTTCTATTCACATACCAGTATAAATTCAATAAAGACATGTTAACAGACTGTACGTTTGGGTGAAAAGTAATATTTGTAGAAATTGTTTAAAAGTCAATAAAAATAGTTGATATTGACAGATCTATATCTAATTCAGAAGGAAATAAGTGTATATTTCCAACAGCACATATGTCCCGCCACACACATGCATTTCACCTATCTGTCTATAACTACAGTGAAACCTGTTTATAAAGACCACCAAAGGGAGACGAAAAAGTGGTCTTTATAGGTAGGTGGTCTTTACGTACAGGTTCCTTTTGTACATGTACATGTTTCAACGAGAAACCATTTTCAACTGAAACAAATTGTAGACAGGTGGTCTTTCTATAAAGGTGGTCACTAAAGCTGGATTGATCGCACCTGTTGAGAGCCAGAAGGGCATTAACTTATATACTTTAAGTTATTGCCCTCTTAGCTCTTAACAGACCATCCTGCTGCACAAGCAAGTTCAAATTTGGCATACATAATGAGCGAGGCACTGAATGCGATAGCCGAACAAGTACCAATGTTAGGCTTATTATGTTACCATGAGCTTGTCAAGCTCTCTCTCTCTTTTGAGTCTTGGAACATGTCAGGCAATGCATTTGTTACTGTTTTCACATTAAATCCGTTCACACGACAACAATGTACAATTAATATAGATAAAATGGATAAAAGAAACAACTGAGATGCTGAAACAACTGAGTGACTGTTTTCTATAAATTGAAATCCAGAGCCAAACCTGACTTGGCCGAAATCGCGTTCATGACAAGACCACAATGTTCCGTCTCTCTACAGTAATATTAATTTTCTTTACTATTGAAAAGTCTAAAAAGCACCCTGTATATTGATAATCATTACAAATTTATGATACATACTAGTAAAAATTCTTATACATTGTAGGCCTACAGTCAAATAGTGGCAAAACATGGCAAGGTTAGAAATCAAAGATGCAATGTCAATGTACCGGTAGTCAATCTTTTTTCTTCATATTCATATCGTAGATAATATTGTATTCTTATATAGCGCACGTATCGTCCTTGCAAGGTCCTCAAAGCGCTCCAACATTACCCGGCTATGCTAGGCTGCCGATTTTGACGCTCACAGCATTTAAGGAATTCCTTCCTACCGGTACCCATTTAACACCTGGGTGGAGAGTGGCAAGTGTAGATTAATGTCTTGCCAAAGGACATTAGATTTGTTTCGTAAAGGAAATATTTCTTGGTATGTACCGGTAGCTTGTGCACTAGTGATATGCACTGTACTGGGAATAGTCACGATAAGACGGATGATGAACTCAAGAAGTCTTGTTCATTATCCAATTGCGACTTTAAACTATGATGTAGTGCTATTAACTAATTAATGCACTCACAAACATGAATTTGTCAAACATTTTGCTACAATGGTGGCAGCGGTGGGATTTCTATTAACCACCCACCTCCCTGATTTCGCTACAATATCTTAAATTAGCGGTTAATGGCTGTGACTCATCACAACAAGAATGTACTTCACCATACATGTAGAATTGTAGATGAACGTAACAAAAAAAAACTTTGGGGGTTTTGTAAGGCTTCCCATTTGAGGGGAAAGCCCAAATCAGCAATAAACTGAAGAAAAGATTGGGGAATGGTTTGATAATACACCAATTCAAAGCTCATCATTTTATTTTACTTCTTTTGAAAATTTGTCAAACATCTGGTCTTTCTATTGTAATTGCTGCATGGCGGATCAGGACTTTGCTCAGAAAATGTGGGATTTAAACAAAAACTCATAATTAACTCAAATGACACTTTCCAGAAGTTCTATTAATAATGGATTGTATAGGGTGCGACAGAATGATGGGCTTTGCCGATCTATCATCTGCAATTTATCAGGTCAAAGGTCAACAACACACATTTACAAGATCAGCATAAGCCACACATTTGGTTTGCATTAGACGGTCACTATTTTACATCATTGTAAAAACAGAGTCAATTTACAGGGCACTTGGTGCACCAGCTGATATTATACATTCAGCAACATTACAGTAACATTTACAGGACTATGATTGAGTCATAATGCCCAATTTAATCAAAATATTTTGATTATTTAAACACTACTAAAGTACAAAAACACTCAACTGGAAGTACATAAAAGTGCACTATAATTAATTCAGCAACATTAGAGAGATATCAACGTGAAGTTGTGAACATGAGTTGTACACAAATTTCATCGGAAAACAGCACTGGTACATGTTACTTTTACAATGGTAATAACTTACTGGGATGCAGGGCAGTCGGAACAATCCCAACAATGTAACAAATTAAAGCTCAAATCATTCATACACCATGTCCCATTTTCACTGAATGGAAACACAGACTAAAATTGTTCATAAAACACAATTTGGTCAACACACCTCATACAGACCTCCCTTGATCACCTATTTCCAAAGCTTGATTCATTTCACATATTACAGACGGAATGCACCAGATATTACACGATTAACACTTTACACCGCATTAGCACGATCGGTAACGCACCCACACAGGTCCTGCTGTCACCGAACGGTAGGCAAGATAATACGACCAGACGTACGACCACAGGAACTTGGGGGAGACAAAGACCGCCAGCCAGCCGTACGTGCTGTAGAGCGTGTACAGGCTGTAGCACTGAAATAGAGCACCCAGGATCATTCCCGGTATACTGACTAGAATCCATACTAGGTTGAGGGCGCTGTTCTGCCTCTTGGCCGTCCGATTTGAGCTAGAGACTGTCCCGTTTGATACGTGAGGGGGTGGGGGCGATAAGTGGATGGCACAGAAGAGCACGAGGGGGATGTAGATCACTGAAATCTGTTGATAGAATAACGGAAGATATCAAACAGAGAGCTGCAGATTAGCATTCATGTCTTTCAATATACCTTTGCCTGAGGCTTGCCCGATAAAGCAACAAGTAATGGATTACATATATGGTCTGTGATTGATTATATTCAACAGTATTATGCAACGTTTGCCTTCAAAACTACAATCTCTTTTTTGAGGGGCTCTCTCATTTGTCATCCCATGAACTGCTGAATATTCTTGGTCCCATAGGCTCATTTAAGGAGTCACCCAGTTCCTGTATTTAATGGGTTAAGATAGTATATACAATTGTCTTGTAACATTGAATTTGTAATATTTGCATTATTGCTGGCCTTGTGTATTAAAAGCTATTAAAACAAATCAAATTCGTACCGGTAGGGTGATGCTGGCTAGAAGACCCCCCACCCCCCCCCCCCCCCCCCCCCCCCCCCCCCCCCCCCGGAGCGGAGCTTGTGCAATGTTCACTATCATGCGCAGATTATTGAATCCAATGAACAGGGTAATAACAATTACAATGTAAATCACTTAGAAATGTAGTATTAAGCACTATATAAATTTAATATCAATTTATTATTATTACTATTTGCTTTCAAAAATTAAAAACGATTACTGGTATGTTTTACAAGATTATAGCCCAGGCTTGGGCTTTTTACCGTACTATTGCAGTTGCATTTGGTAACGGATGACTTTATGTACTCACATCAATTACTGTAACAACCATGCCAAAAGTCTCTGGAATCCAGGCACCTAGTACACAAATCCCATAGGCTGTCAACACTCCTATGTGACCGGTAAGAAAGTGACCTATACACCACGGACCTGTATTGACAAAAACAAAATATTGCATGTCAGTCCCTTTGATACAAGATGTCATGGATACTCAATGCACAAATACTCCAAAGCTATTAAAAGCTGGAAGATTCAAAGCCCTTTGGTAGTATATAGAGATGTTATCTTATAATTTGATATGTGCTATACAAGACCATTTATGATCATTATTGTTATCATTATTATTATTAATATATTTATTTTTATTATTATTATTATCATTACTATTTTTATTATCATTAGTATTATAATTATAATCATTATTATCATTTCATCATTATCCATCATATTTTGCCAGCTCATTAAATAGACAAGAGCATACATGAACATTGCACATTATTTGAATACAAGTTTGTAATGACCTCTATAAGTATGGATTAATGATTTATATGGTAGGGTATCTTTTTGTTTCTCTTAAAGGTAGTTCTTATTAAAAGTAAGTTGTGTTGTATCTTGAGAAAGTACATAAACAGATACTTTGGTCGAAAATGATCAAGTCACAGAAAGTTCTAAGAAACAAACACAGTGATAAGTTGAGGCCAATCTCTGTCTTGAATTTTCCCTTACTCGGTCTAGGTCTCGACCCCAAGACCTAAAATGAAATTACACCTGTATCATAATCTTTTTTTTTCTTCTCCTGATCTTGGGTCTCGACTACATCACAGGTGTTGAGACATTGTTTGAACTGGTAACAACCCAGTCTGACAAGTACACAAAGCCATGCGGTACATGTACAGTCCTATTCCAACATTTTAGAGTCCTGAAATACAACCTCAAAGCTTATTTCTTGTAGTTTGTAAAAGTAAAGTGTTACTTATACCTAAAATGTACACATGAGTATAATGCAGAAGAAGTTACTTACCTATAAAAGGGTAGAGCATCATTGCTATTATTGAATAGAAGAATAGATCCATGTGTGAGAGGCGTATTAGGCCCCTTGCGACAACGCTGCGGTAAAAACCTGCATCAAAGGGGAACAAAAGGTAGTTAATAGATAGTGCATGAGTGTAAAGGTGCTCCATAAAAGATGTTTTCTATAAATAATACAATAACTTCTAAGTTTTTTACAACTGCTATTTTGACTTTTTAATTATCAAACTTCCACATTGCAAAATAAAAATGATATACCATTTCCATTAACAAATATTGAGAAGAAATACAAAAAATTGCGATAAAATTATGTTACCTGCAGCTGTTTTTCTGACTTGTGTACGCAGCATAACAAGAAGTAGTATTAGTGGGCATAACAGGATAAAATTCCACAGCATAAACTAAAATGATAGGAAAAATACAAACCAATGTTAGACAACATACAACAATATAATTGCATAAAACAAGGAAATGTATCAAGGCATCAAAGACAAAAAATAAATTGATGAGAAATAACTTTCAAACATAATAAGATGAAAAATTTAAAGACATTACAATCCATAATTTTAAGATTAAACTGACCGTTATGGTCACCTTTTCTCTTAAATTCCTTAGACATTTAAACAAATAATCTCCTATACCTGAAATAAAATAGACAAGAAAATACCCAACCATGCACCTTCCAAATAATGCAGTATTAATCATGTGTCGTCAAAATAAAAAGTTTGGAGAAAAAATAAAATAGGCTGAATAATAAATGGAACAATTAAAGTTAGAGACTTACTGCTTTTGTGATATCTATAAGAAGAACTACTGTTGGCACGAACCACTGTTCTGGTTTGCTGTCATCGAGCGAGAAGTGCTCCTTGTTTGCGTTGGATCTCCCATTAAAATCCTACAAAAGAGATATCATATCGCATTAAAAATTATTTTTATATTTAAATAAGTAATACTAGTATTCATCATGAATTACTAGAATGAGCATATTAATATGTATATTCCTGTTAAGGAGAATACCCATCAAGTACAAATAGCAGGGAAAAAAGCATGATAATTATGCTGAAAAGAAGGGAAAAATTTCTTGGCTTACATTTGACCTCACACTCAAATTCAATAGAATCATACAAAATTAAAATGAAATGATTATTTTAATCACTAACTGAATAAAACACAAAAGCCTGATACAATGGACTAACAAAAAGTTGTACTTACAAACAGTTACATTCACAATCATCTACCATATAAATAAAACTTTAATAATTCACCAATGGGAGCTTAACCACCTTATTTGAATGCAGGAGATGGGAGGAAAGTTTGAAAATAAGGAGAAAAAAGGGGGAAAGGGGGAGAAGGGGGGGGGGGAGGGGGGGGGGGGGGGGACATGGAAAGAAAAGTTAAAAGCATTAGGAAAAAAGTAGAAAGAGAGAGTATTAGTATTAAAGACAAAGAATCTACATGTTCACTTTAAGAAAATGTACCATTTATTTCTATTAAGTTTCTCTCGAATGGTTACAAATGCTCAAAGGAACATTCTGAGAAAATGGGATGGAAAGTTTGAAAATAAGGAGAAAAAAGGGGGAAAGGGGGAGAAGGGGGGGGGGGGGGGGGGGGACATGGAAAGAAAAGTTAAAAGCATTAGGAAAAAAGTAGAAAGAGAGAGTATTAGTATTAAAGACAAACATTACACATGTTCGCTTTAAGAAAATGTGATTCTACCTAGATGATTGTGTGAACAATTCATTTCTATTAAGTCTCTCTCAAATGATTAGGAAAGCTCAAAGAACATTCTGAGGAATTGTTGATACTTGCCTCAGCTATAACTGATATTTCATGAAGACCCTTTGAGTAAATTTCAGGTTTCCATGGTAAAACATAGAGAGGGCCTTCTACGTGTTTGGCAGCTCCAATGACATTTCTGTCTATACTGATTGTAACTGCTTTGATGGGGTCTGGTGAGAAGACTAGCACCCTGTTCAGAAAGTAGGTCCATACAAATATATATTATAGTGAAAGAAGCACCAAATATCAATTCTCTAGAGGTATCAGATTACTGAGATACTGATTTGTCCAACAACATTTTTGTTTTATAAACGTAATGGTTCCTGGAAGAAATTTCAATTATTTAAACATATTTGTGTCTTACACCCAGTAAATAAGATTGATTGATCGATCTGTATTGAAAAAAAGATTCCAAGATTTTTTCTGACTTGTTTTTCAATACAGATCGATTGATCGATCTTATTTACTGGGTGGGTGTAAGCCACAAATATGTTTAAACATTTTTGTTAGATCTTTTGAGCCCTTAGGGCAGCTGGGCTAAAGCAGGGATAATACTACTACTTTGTAGGCGCCTTGAGCATCCTCGGTATGAATACATACACAATATAGATGTAGCTTCTGTTATTAATTATCATAACACTGTAATACTGATAATGTTTTGGAACTGGGAAGGAAGAAGCACAGATCAAAGAGGTTGTTTCCTGTTCCAATAATAGCCTGGTATATGTGTCAATACCTGTATAGAAGTACATAACAGGTTCAAATATAACTGGGATAAAGCCTTTTCTTTCTTCTTTTTCCAATTATCTGCACATTAGGCATGTGATCTCTAACATTTAGGCCTCGTTCAGATATAGCTTGGCAAATTTCTGTATCTTATGACACAGAGCTCAGTGAAAACGTGATTGATCTTTGCTGCGAGCAATTGCTATTCATTTACAGGTTTGAAAAAACAGATTTTTGTTTTCTTCTTTTTGTGGCGACGGCTTACCCTAGTATATCTAAACAAGCCTTTGTGTATTTATTCAACTATATTCATTTCTGATACTCATGCATGGTACCGGAAAAAACAGAACTTTCACATGCATGAAATGTTCACGAAATTTGCGAGTGATTCTGATTTTTATGAAAGTCTCATGCCCTAAAAGTACAACTGACACAATGCTGAATTTTTGCAATTCAAGACAGGAGGTGACAAACTATGCCTCCAAGAAAAAAAAGCAATAACATTGTACAAGGAGTTACCTTATGTGGGTAGAATGCATCATTTTATGAACTGGTTCGTGTTTTGGTGCCATGAATCGGGCTCTCTTTGGGTTGGTGATAACAATGGCTGGCCACTCATTCAACTTTACGTCCACAAACGACAGCATGTCATGGTCAAATGCCATTATACGATACCTTTGGAGAAAAAAAGCGAACGATGAGCAATGTTAATGATAGACAACCAATGTATATTATCTCAGGAAACAACATGTGAAATAACCCAATATATTACCCCTGCCCTTGAGCTCCAAATTCAAGTTCAAGTTTTATTGGTATACATTTTACAAAAAATATAGACATATAAAATAACAAATTATACAATACAATTGTAGTATAAATGAGCACGTCTCAATGATTGTCAATTCATATATCAAAATAAAATTGCCAGTGTGTTTAAATATGCCCCTTTGAAGAATGGCTAAAGGTTTAATTGCTCAAATTCTATTTACCAGTGTCTTTTCACCAAAAGTGTGGTGACATAGAACTCATAAAACGTCTGTAATAGTACAAAACTTCACATTTTGACTGCAACTGTCACTGATTCTTTTGTTGTTGTTGTTGTTGTTTATGATGTTGTTGTTGTAGTTATTGTATCACTGATAATGTTACTGGATGCCTTTAAAGAATATTTTAAGAATAGGGTACTCACATTCTATTTATCTTCCAGTCTTCCACCTCTAGTTCCAATGACCCCGTTTTCTGTGTCGCTTCCATGTGTCTGGCCAACCCACCAAGACTGTGTAGATGACCACACAGGTACGCTATACCGCTCCTGGAACGAAAATCAATTCATTACAAATTTTATATTAATGTATATAATACTACTACTAATAATAATTAAGTAATATTGACTGCCTTCTGGGCAAAATGACATATATCGTCCGAACCGAAGGTGAGGGTGATATATGACAAGTCGTATTGCCCTGAATTAGGCAGTCAATATTACTATTATTAACCACATCAGACATCTAGAGCAAACAAGAACTCTTACTATCTTATACTCTTAAATTATGTAAAACACTGTAGCCTACACTGCACAGGGTTTGTTAGTATGAAAGGTTGCAAAACATCGTCAAACCACCACTGTGCATCCAGTGCTTGACGAAATTTTGATACACTACATACAGTGTGCCTCTTTGAGAACACTGTGCTGGTATTTCCCACAAAGGCGAGAGCTTACCTCAAGCTTTGTGTGAGTCGTCTTTGAGATGTGAGGATCGTAGAGGACGGGTAATGACCAAAGAAGACGGTGTGGTTGTTGGAACTCTGCTTCTCAACCTGTGACACGTAGGACTCCAGACGCCCCACCTCTTCCTGAATGTGCATAATAGAGGAGAAAAATTCTCTCATCAGGGGGCTGATTCACAAAGATCCTAAGTTGAACGTAACAATTATGGAAAAGGCATAAAATGTTGATTTGAATCTTCAGATTTTTTATTTTCAGGGAGATTTCATGTTCTTGATGTGGAATTTATAAAAAGTCTAAAACACTTGAATTTTCACTTTTGATTATATTTCATTTTAAGGCTACAAATGGTTCTCCATAATTTATAAGTCCAACTTAGAGTTAAGTTTGACAAAGGATCTTTGTGAAACACCCCCAGGTCATTTTAAACAAAAGTTGTGTACCTGCTAGTGCAACATCTTGAAAGTTTACTCTCCTGGTTGAAGAGTACATTCATCTGTTGTGTAATGTTTTTTAAACAATATTTGGATATACAAGCCAAATTTTTGGGTGAAAAAGAACAAAGAACAAAATTAATTAGTGATTCAAAAACTTTAAATTTTTGCCAAATGGACTTTAAAAAAACATAGTAAGATAATTCCTCTCATCATCTACAAAATTCCATTTTGTTTTCACATAGCTTTTAATTTGTGTTATTTCTTAATAATCAACACCCACAGACCTTTAAAACTGATTTTCATACTTCATCTCAGAGAAAAACATCAGTGACTTGACATACAACAGCTGCAAAAATAAAGACACTAATACAAGCTATCATTCCCTTAATTTAAGGAAGTTTGTCCAAAAAAGAAGAAGAAGCTATTTCTGTTACAACTTCCCCTCTTAATAACAAAAAAAAAAGGGGGAGGGGACAAAATTTGTATTAAAGCATGCAACACTGTCCCCTCAAATAGCAATTAGACTGATATCTTTAAATTTCTACTGAACCCATTGCTTACATGAACAGGTTGGTGCCTGTGTAAAGGATATGGGAATGAGAGAATTCAGTAGCCAATGGGTTAAATTATCAAAGCCCTCATTTCCGTTGCAACATGTGTATTACCTCAGGCATAGATCCAAAGAAGTTGAAGGGTCTCTTTGGGCCTGGATCCAGCAGAGCGTATAGTGCAATGAAGGAATAGGTCCCAAATGGAGTCTTGTGTTGGTACATGAACGTTGTATCTCCTCGTTCCTGTAGAACTGAATATTTCCTACAATGAGCGGGAGAGAAAAGATGAGTTAAATCAGTCATATGGTCTTTATTTCTTATCTAATCCATAAATATGTACTACAGGTATTGACATACAATACACATAATAATTCTTCCTGAGGCCCTTTAAATATTATTACCTCAGCAATTGCCAGGATGTTAGCGCCGGCTGGGATTAGAACCCTCAACCCTTGGGTTGAGAGTCGATTGAATGAACCACTAAACCACAACACCTCCACAGCGTTAAGCACTTCCACATGCAGCTTAAAAGAAAATAATGGGATCAACAGCAAAAATTAACACTATCATGAAGAGAGTTTGAACATTGTTTTATCTGGAATGATTGGAGAGACCAAATTATCAAAACATGTTCTTTCATATATTGCAGCTTTGTCATTGTGTTAGAACTAGTTTCTTTTTCTTCCATTGTGAGACAAGTCATTCTACTTGTCTTTTAATTATGGAAATGTTTGTATAGTTTGGGGTTTTCTAAAAAAAGGTGTTTTCACTGATTGTTGTAATAATGCTGAGAACGAAGTTCTAACTTTTCATAGATACAACTTTCTGATAAGGGGGAGATATCTTATGAATATTCATAAAAGAAAACAAATTGTTACTGTTGGTGAATAACTGGACAAGCAGTCTGGAGTTCAGCAAATAAAACACCAGATGGTGTAAACATTTATAATTAGCAATATATATTTTGTTAATTCATTGATGATTGGTGTGAGAGGATGATCATTCAATCATATAGAATTGTCATGTTATGATATCACATACTACATACATGCAAGCAGAGGTCAACGTACTCAACAAGGAATATTAAGATTGCAGCATAAAATCTTTGTCTCTAAATAACTTGAAAAGATAAACTTGAAATGATGGCTGTTTACATTTATACTGTATAATCACCAATTGTTCACAGCAATACAATTGTTAACATTTTCACCTTTGCTCCTTGACTCATAATATGCTGATACAACAAATATAAACCAAACCCAATTGTTATTATGATGTTACAAAACAAAGCAGTGTACTGCTACATATTAATGTAGGTACCGTACATGTATATGTTTTATGTGCATTACAAAAAAACCTCTTAATAATATACCAATATCTTTACACATCAAATCTTAAAGCTAAGAAATGTGCACCAATTTCCAGAGTAATTTTCATTATGGCTCGGGGAAAACTTCTCCAACAAAGACACATATTCAACAACAAAAATCTCACGCCATTTTACAATTCTGCCTTCCCAGGTCTAACTTAATTTTCTCACATGATCAAATTTGCACTCTAATTACATTTCTCGCTTGCTCAGCATCAGTCATACAGCAAGGACTCTTTTGTAGTCACAAGATGAGGTTTGTGAAAAATTTCCAGTTTAATGGTGATTGATATATAATGGGTAAATTTGGTTTTAGTTATACCTGTAGCAAAAGAATTAAGGGTTATGAGCACTACAGATGTATGCAAGCTGTTGCAATGGAAATTAAAACCAGGCAAGCATGAAATTCAATTCAGGCATATTCCAGTGCATCTGAAAGTAAATACAGAGATCCGATCTCGGTACAGGTGACATTGGTAAATTGGCAACCCTTGTTTTAAAAAAAATTGTACAGTGGCTCTTCACCTATTAATTTTCATCTGGAAAATGCATGATTTTAATGCACAATAATATGAAATACATAAATTACATGGATAAATAATAAATAATAATATTACTAATAAAATGGTGCTTATAAAGGGTTTTCCCCCGAAGTCTCCAAGTGCTTTACAAACAAAGTACAATGACAAATAGTTATATATTAAACAAAAAGTAATAAATAAACCTACAAATTACAATACATATGAAATATACATCAATGTGAACAGAGTAAGTTAATCATCAAAAGCAATTTTGAATAAATGTGTCTTAAGACAAGTTATGAATTGGTTGACATTGATTGGCATATTCTTTTGAAAAAGAAGTACATCCATTAGAACTCACCTATAGTAATTTGAATCATGTCTGGTGTGTGGAATGTCAAACGCATCTGAAAAGAATAATGAAGTTGTATTATAATTAAACACATTCATAATAAATAAGCATAAAGGGATGAAAGGGAGCTATTTTTAGACAAATATATTTCTGGATCACCAAACATCTGTCGTTTAATTGCCATTTCTCCCAAGGCACATCCAACAATGAGTCAACAATGGGAGATCTAGCTAGTAGCTATTTGCTAAGGATACTAACAGAGTCCCTAATCCCCTTTCCAAGAAGTTAGCATTTACAACTTTAATAGATACTACTAACATGAACTATTGACTGACTTGAGATTAAGATCCATGTATTAACATACAACAAGATGAAACCAGATATTATCATTCTGAATGTAAAGAGGGTCCTTTTCTTTTGGAGAGAAAGGGGGAAATTTAATGAGTAATTAATCAAAATATAAAATTATAGGTCTGTACACATATATTAAATATGAAAAGCATATATGGTTTCCGACTCTTTTTTACATACCGTACATGATACCCTAAGAAAGAACTTAAACTACAGGTCAAGGGAATGTATACAATTTGCCTACTTTAAGGTTTTGTTTTTTTCCTCACTCATAGAACTTGACCTTTGCACATTAATGTAAATACAGATTTTAAAATTCTAATACCAACAACAGTATTTTATTGCTTTTATAATATCCTACTGTTTGATCTACATCTTTATTGAAGTATTGTCTGGGGCTGTCCCTGACAATACTGAAGAAGAAGAAATGTAGATCAAACAAAACAGATATTCTATATATACTTCTACATCACTGTTAGTAATCCAGTGATAGAACATAATCTAGGAACTCTTGAAATCAAGACAGTTTTTGATCTTGGTAATCATCATGAGAAATCAGTCAAGTCATGGACTCCTAATTTTCCAGAATTGATTTTAAAAAATATGAGTAGGCTGTATTACCATGGTTTCCCCTGACGTCCAACCAAACAGTTCTCTCCGGAATACGAGCATGCTTGATCGTGTTCTGGTACGTCTGCCACTCGATCTCAAACTGCGTTGACCCGATGTTGTCGTACGTCTTGGCATCGGTCAGATCCCCTGCAGAAAATGAGCAAGAATCCAGGCCAAGTGTAACTTGATCATCTTTGAACCAACAAGCTAATATAATTTAATTTCTTGACAACCCAAACTTGCTCAAGGTTTGTTTTGACATGCATTCCATCCACAAAAATGCTATCGTACAAAACAGGTGAATCAAATGATTTATTACTGGGGGTTTGCCAAAGAAACATCAAAAACAGCAAAAAGTGAATAAGTATATGAAATAAAATTCAAGGAAAACAAACTTGGCAGCAAAGGAAATAGAAATACCAAAAGATTATATCAATTAATGAAAGTTTAATGAATATTGGACAAGTTAGATTATAAGAGTTATGATACTTCCATTAGGTACATGTAGAAATTTTCAAATACACAGACCTAAAAAAAAGCAAATTGGTCAAATTGGTCATTAGCTAGAGCTAGAGCTAGATAGAGCTAATGACATACAAAATGTAGCCCCCAGGTACTGTACATTGAATGAATTTCATTCATTATCATAAGTATTGAGTATGGTCCATGAATAGTATCAAATGCAGTCATTAGTGAATGCCATGGCTCTTCCACAAGTTAATTATCAGTAATGAATTTCTGCTGACGTATGTAATGGTAGTTAAAAACCACTTTATCAAATCTATGCTCACATGATTCACATCATACACTGCAGAATGGTTTTATCATTGTATCTCATTTAATGAAACTTCATTTGATATATGAGTCAGAAGATATGAAAATATACATGGTCTCCAAGTCCAATGTCAAATCCAATACAATTTTACTCATTCCTCCCACTATACAATTTTGAAAGATTTATGTGTAATGATTAATCTTACAACAAATTACTAGAGCTACCAGTACTTCTATTTTTCATATATACCCTTTTCCAGACCTTTTTGATAGTCAATAATGAATTCATTGCAATCATTTCAACAACAAAAATATTTTTCTAAAGTAATCTTTATATGAATATGATAAATAATATGGCATTATGGCACACACAGCAAATCAGTCCCTTGACTGCTAATATAATTTTTTGGAACAATATTCTTTTGTTCAAAATAAACCACTCTATTCTATTTACTTATGACATATTTCTTTATTATATGTTATTGCATACATGAATAATAAACACATACAATATACCACAATTAGAAGAGGATAATGCTCTGCATTGTTTCATTATAATCACAAGAGCATGTAATAAATCATGATGACCAAATTGTAATTATAATTATCATTGAATGGGTACGCACGTGGGACTATGCCATCATTAAGGCCATAATTTCTCTTTGATCATTCCAAAGTACTCAATCCATCACCTGGAAATATTTTTTTCCTGATAGCAAGGATGTTAATTGTTCCTGTCCTCCAGGGAAACAGGATGTCATGAGATCCACCACTCATGTCTATTGTCATAGTCATAGGTCAAATCCCATCCCATGTGACCCACCTGACAAAAAAAGTTTGTTGACCCCAGCTTGGTCAGGTGTCAACAAACTTTACCCAGTGAATGGGGCATTATAGTTGTGATGTATGACCCATTGTCGATAACCTCTATTACTCAGCTGTCATTCTATCTGTCATGTGAGCAAGATAAGGCATAGGTCGTTGTCAATGCTATTGTTCAAAGCTGTAGTATCTGACCCCTGTTCAGACTACCAGAATTAATTGTACGGTATACATGTAGCTATACATAAGTAATAACTTTTTTTTTTTCTGGTCGGAACATCATATAATAAATATTGTAGAGCAAAATGCATGTTTGAGCACTGTTTCAAACAAAAACTTGATGAAGAATCAGGATTCCACTCTAGTCTGAACGCCTTATCAAATGAAAATTGAATAGCTTGGCGGGGCTCATCATGAGTGCCCACTGTTAATTGGCCACTCATCATGTCACTAATTGACCTCTTCAAAATAAGTACTTCATACAATAGGCGCATTTATACTGTCAAATACCTCATTTTGAAAAGTCCCGATGTTTCGCGCACCCGTTTACACTTGTGCGGAAACATCACCGACTGAAAAGCTCAGTGATGTTTTGGCGTGTTTTAGTTGGTAATGCGCATGCGCGGCACTCCGATGCAAAAACTTTTCTCTTTCTGTCTTTCCTTATGTTATTCTTTGTTTTTCCTTCTATCACCTTCTCTTATGTTATTCTTTATCACTTTCTCTTTCTGTGTTTCCTTATGTTATTCTTTGTTTCTTCCTTCTATCACACTCTATTTCTGTGTTTCCTTATGTTATTCTTTGTTTCTTCCTTCTGTATCACCTTCTCTTATGTTATTCTTTGTTTTTTTATCATTCTATCACTTCCTCTTTCTGTCTTTCCTTATGTTATTCTTTGTTTCTTCCTTCTATCACTTTCTCTTTCTGTCTTTCCTTATGTTATTCTTTGTTTCTTCCTTCTATCACTTTCTCTTTAGTGTGTTTCCTTATGTTATTCTTTGTTTCTTCCTTCTATCATTTTCTCTTTCTGTGCTTCCTTATGTTATTCTTTGTTTCTTCCTTCTATCACTTTCTCTTGCTGTGTTTCCTTATGTTATTCTTTGTTTCTTCCTTCTGTATCACCTTCTCTTATGTTATTCTTTGTTTTTTTATCATTCTATCACTTCCTCTTTCTGTGTTTCCTTATGTTATTCTTTGTTTCTTCCTTCTATCACCTTCTCTTATGTTATTCTTTGTTTACATCGTTCTATCATTTTCTTCAAGGACGGCAGCTAGCTCCGCTCCTAAAGTCAAGTGACCTAACATCGCGATGTTACAACTGCGAGCGTTCATACTTGCCAAACACGCCAAAACACGCCAAAAGATCACACTTCGTTTTGGAATGTTTCGGGCTTGGCATGTCTGCCGGTAAAGCGTAGTTGCCCTTGGTAACATCGCGGTCAGGCTCCGGTTTGGCATTTTTTGGCGTGTTTGGAACACAGTGTAAATGCCCCTAATGTTGTTCTCTATTCTGTATCCTCCTTTTGCTATTAGGGATTCTTTATACAACGTTTCTTTATACAAGTTTGGAATACATTTCCTGCAGTCTGAATGTAGGTTATATTTAAGTACTTGTGGAAATGTTATCAAAACTGAAGGTGACATTCAACTCTTTTTTTTCCTCTTTCCTTTCACCCACCATAAGTTATCATAATCAAAATGTGATTTAATACATTCCGGTGTTTAGCTGGTATAATTTCCATGAAATTTGATATTTATGACATTAGGGGCTCTATAAAGTCAAACACAATTATTCCTCTTCAATTTAGCAACATTGTATTTGTTTCTCCCTATTCCTTATTTCAATCATAACTTGATGTTCTTGAAATATACATGTATCAAGCATGTACAGTACACACATGTATGTATTGCATTGTAATAAATAATTCATCTAATCCATGTTCATATGACAATTGAAGGTGTGACTCTTAGAAACTTGCCAAATGGCAGATTTGAATATATTCTGTAATTGTGCAATGATACATCTTGCTTTCACCTATGATAACAAAGACGATAAATTCCAGTGCTGTTTTTCCATGCACATATGGGCTTCCAAAGTCATTAAACAAACTTTTCTTTGCACTGAATACGTTTTTCTGTAAAAATTTACATTTTTTAATGTCCAGATAAAAAAAAGCAAATTGTTGCATATAGAGAAGCATATATTTAGAAAATACATTACATTGTACTAGTGTACATATACATTTAGTTTTTAATCTTTTCCCCACTCCTTCAGGAAATTAGAGAGCAAAATCAAAAGAGAGACCAGAGAAAGATACATTTTGTACGCATAAAGGAGAAGATAAAAAGGAGAGAAGGAAATTAAAGAATAGAAGATGGATAAAGGAAACACAATATTCAGAAAAAGAAAGGACACTTAAAAGTATTCTCTGAATTTCTCTGGGCCAATTACATGTATCGATTTCTTCAATATCTCTCAGTAAAATGTAGGAAGAGAGCATGTGTACACTATACAGTTTAAAACTGTACATGCCGATGCGCACACAGCAGATAAAGTATAGAGATGGTGCCTGCATAATGATAAATTAGACGTATGTTAAGGGTACTTGTAGGCTAAGAGTGGTCATTTGAAAATGATAACCGGTACAGTTGCAGAATGCCTTTGCATAGTTCCAATGTGCCAAGAAATAGAATTCATCAGGTTTCATTGATTTCAGTAGAAGAATAGCCAGATACCAACTGGTAAATACTGAGTGATAAATGTATGTATTTACCAGTATATTATTATTATTATTTTGCATAAGGCCCAAAGTGCTTACAGTAATTGAAAATTTAAATATGCAGCTTAGCGGATGAATTCTGCTTTCTGAAGTTTTCTATCATATACAGTATACACATTGTGTGTGTGGCAAAAGTCGACCATGGCAGACCATCTGTTTGTTTCATTATTCTACAAAGGCAGGCAAAGAGTTAAAGTTTGACTTTTTACCTGTGACAACTACGACTTCAGGCTTGATGACATCAATGTTTTCCACACAGAATTGTTTGAAGTCCGTGGCTCTTTTAGGGTCTCTGAAGCGGGATATGTGAATGTCAGAGATCTGTTCAGGAAGACAGAATCAAAATAATAAGTAAAGGAGAAGTGCAGGTAATGTAAACACGAGTTCAAGCAGTTCAATGATAATGTGAACATGACTTCAAGCAGTTCAATGACAATGTGAACATGACTTCAAGCAGTTCAGTGACAATGTGAACATGAGTTTAAGCAGTTCAATGACAATGTGAACATGAGTTTAAGCAGTTCAATGACAATGTGAACATGAGTTTAAGCAGTTCAATGACAATGTGAAAATGACTTAATCGCTGACAGGGCCATAAAGAATAATTGTTATGGCATTGCACAGTCAATAGGTATGTTCATATTGAAATAGAATGTTAGAGAATAGAAACCAATAATCATATTTTGTAATTACCCATACACTTACATTGTAAGAAGTAATATTTTGCACTTCAGGATTATTTCTTCCATTGACCTCTGATTCTTATCAATATGTATTTACCTGCCCAAATATAGACTCCATTGGAATTGGTTAGTTTAGAATCTTGTGTATCAGAAATTGACAATACACACAAACATGAAGCTGCATCAAGAACAATAGATTTTGACCCCTGTATATTAATCTCTTTCATTATTCATAAACCATACCATCTTCTATTTAAACAAACTTTTTAGGGGGCCGCCCCTGTTACATCTTGAGTGTAAAATCTGTTTACATTATCAATACAATTATTTCCATGTCACCCGAGCCTGAGAGGGTAAAAGTGAAATTGGTCACCATATTCCTTTGTTGTCTAACTCCTGGTGAAACTGATTGGGATATCCTGGTGCAATACACTGGGAATCCCCCTTACACTTTTGAAAAAGATATAGTATTCATAACGGAAATAGTCGGTGAATCTAGTAATCTTCTGTACAAGGGGCCTTGATCTAACACACTACATCATGTATCTCAGGAATAGAGTGTTTACCACTGTAACCTTGTCTGAGTCTAGTTGAGATCGACGAAGAGGGGTATGTTAACTCTTTCTCTGCCACGGATCAAAATCCCACATTATTTGGGGTGTATTGTACATGCACATTGTACATGAAAGAAAAGTAGGCATGGGCCATTGGCAGTGGCACCCCTTTTTGTTCTACTGGTCGCAAGTGTGTAGTGGTTATTTTATCTGACTGCTAAGAAAGCAAACATGCTTGTTAGTAAGCAACCGGAGGACCGACTGCTTTAGGTCCTCTCCGAGGGACCAAGTAAAGAGTTAACAAACAAAGGTATTAACACTTACATGTATAAACCACCAGAGGTTGTCTGCTGTAGCGCCTGGGTAAGGGGGACTGTCGCCGCGAGGGTGGGGCGGTCCATCGTACGGCACTGGATCTGTGAAGTAGGAGATGACCATGGCGCTGACCAGTGCTGCTATCGTCACCAGCACGACCAGCACGATGGTACACATCCCCAGTAGTTTCGCCATTCTCCTGTTTGTTCAATGAAATGGAAGGGTTACAAGATTTAGCAGTGAAACTAGGATTGCTGTTGTTCCTAAACTATATGATTCCTACATCTGAGCTAAACTGTAACTTGTGCAATTTTAATCTTACAATAACCTCAAGCCTTGTTACTATACTATCCTTTTTAGCCAGGATCGATTATAGTGTAGTTGCCCAATTATATATTATTGCTCTGCCAGGACCAAAGCATACAAGTACAGCTGCTATCCTCGTACCATTCAGCAATGGAATCGACTACCAGCCACCATCATCAAAGAGTCAACATCGGCCAAGTCCTTCAATACCAAAGTTTGGAGCTACATGCAGAATGACCACTCAGCCCAGCTGTACACAGGCGGGATAGAGCGTTGATGTGGCTCTACTTCATCTAAAAATTAGATGTCTGCAACCCACTCTATTTTTATGAGCACCTTATTATTTTTGATTTTTGAACTTTGCATCAGTTGTGATGATTGCTGACAGTTTGCGATGCCACGGAAATCTGAATGTATATACCGATTGGTCCTGTCCAGTACCACCTTAGATGTAGATGTAGTACAGTAGAACAAGGTCTACTAATTAGTAAAATACTTGAGTCATAAAACCTTGTGAGAAGTCTCAGCTATATTTCAAAATAATATTTTTTTATTATTTAATTTTAACTTAATATTCATTATTCATTCAATATTTCATTCTTTACTCATTTAAACTGTGTCAACATGGTTATCGTTGTTAATTTATAATGACAAATTTGCAATGCAATTTGTCATTGTAAAATTTTGTATCTTTAATTAAAAAGAAGTATACAGTACTCACCCCACGTCTAACACTCAGTATTACAGCAGTTACAATAATAAATCTCCTCGGATTTACTTGTGTGGCATGAGCAGAATAAAAGCAGGCAAAGGCAAATCATTAAAGTGTCAATATTACATTAAAAAAACACCGGTATTACAGAACATACATGTATTCCGTACGTCATACTCCTGGCCTGGCTAAGTAGATTCTCCTGCGCTGAGCTGCGCTTCCCCGGTACATGCCCGTTGTCCGTACGCTGAAATTTAATGAACGTATTCATGTATTACGAAATACAACAAAGAGCGAGTTGGGGGGGGGGGGGGGGGGGGGGTCGCCAGTCGATCGTCCTGTACAATGCGGTGCGCAATGTGCTCGTCAGAAGAACCAGTACGGGTTCGTGAAAATGTAAACAAATGAGAGCACAGCTGATCGACAATGCAATTTGACACAGTGACGTGTTGTCTTTGTTTCGTATACTACTGTAGCATCAGGCCTGTTTAGTCATGACTTTTTGTTCCTGCTTTCACAAAAAGGAAATGGTTATGGATATATAATCGATGTACACACGTGATGTACAAAGAACATAGAAGGCCGAGAGAAACAAAGAGAGAGAGAGAGAGAGAGAGAGAGAGGGGGGGAGAAAAAAAAAGGGGGGGGGTATAGAACTGATGTAAAATAGAACTACAGAGAGTAAGATAAAAAGTGAAAGGAAACATTTGACAGAGGCAATTACTTTTTATTTTAATGACACTGCATACACAGATGGTTAAATCAATAATGCTAATGATTTTAAAGTTTTCACCCCCCACCGGGTCTGTACAATATTTTAAAAATACTCAAGACAAATTCAACATCGTCTGCATTTTTAGGTTATCACACAAACAGCAAACTTGTTTCAAATGAATATGGACTAATTGTATTCCCTCGTTCTCTTACTAGTAGTGTCGTGAATGAAAAATTCAAAATCGCAGTCATGACTCATTTTATAAGCGAAGTCGTTAAAAAACTGAATAGGCATCAATTAACAGATTATATACAAACTTGGCTCAAGTTAGAAGAACACAAATTAGGCCAAGTACTACAAATAACATGTTTCTTGTACGGTCTTCTTTTTTAAATCAGTGAGGGAGGCCCTTTATATTTGTTATTTTTGATATATTTTTGTTGGTCAAGATGACCGCCATTTATAAAATAGCTGCTGAGACAAAGCTTTTTGATCTTATATTGTATCCTTGACTGTAAAGTGGATGATATTTTATCACATAACTTTTTCTTCCGTTTGGCAAATCAGAAACAAAAATCAGAAATTAAATCTCTCTTTCACACATAGGCACACTTTCATTCTACGAGCACACATTTCTCCTGACAATTACAAGTTTCCTTTATAAATGCCCTGACGTAACGATCACTGCAAGTATAACTATGATTTCTATTATTAGGAAAACCAGTCAGTTATTCAAGACCATGTGTTTGTGTATGTGTACATGTGTGGGGGAGGGGTGTGGGGGTAATGGATTCATTTGGGGGATATGGTTTATATAATATTCTTGGCGACTATACAAACGCAGTTCTGGGTGCTTCAGAAATGTGTCTAATTGTATTCCACAACATTTTCCCGGCTTTTTGTACTGCTCCACTCAGTATAAGAGCCCCTTTTCCTAGCTAAAATGACATCCGATTCGACAGATGACATGAGTATAAAAATGAGAACAAAATGATAAACCCCAGCTATATGGATCGCATTCAGCCTATGAAAAATTCCACATACAATGAAAGCTAGATCCAAACAGTAAAATGGTAAATTCCATATGATCAGAATAATCAAGTATTCTTATGTTTATTTTAAAGAATATATAATAAACAAATTATGTTAGCGACCCGTAAAATAGTAAATAAACTAGTACCTACCGCATTGTGATGTCACCAAACTTTAAATCGTTTGATTGCTTATTGGACAGAAGTTTATGCGTAGCGCGACGCTACATTGTGACGTTTACGCACATAATACTTGCACCTAACGTATTGTGACGTCACAAACTTCAACTCGTTTGATTGCTTATTGGACGGAAGTTTATACGCACACGTGATACTTGCGCCTAACGTATTGTGACGTCACAAGCTTCAAATCGTTTGATTGCTTATTTGACAGAAGTTTATGCGTAGCGCGACGCTACATTGTGACGTTAACGCACACAATACTTGCGCCTAACGTATTGTGACGTCACGAGACTTCAAGATCAGTTAATCACTGCGAGCTGATTGGATGAAAGTTTGTGCGTGGCACGAGTGTGATTGTGATGTTTGCGCATTGTGTTTGCAGAATTATGTTTCCAGATTATGTTGCTAGTTCTGATGGCTGAAAATACTCATGCTCAGTCGCTTCACTGTCCCCTAATGCATAGCTTTAGATTAAATTAACTTTAATAACTTTAATCTCAAGTATAAGGGTAACAATTAACACTTTTTATAGCACGTGACGCTCTTAATTTTAATTCAATGTTCACTACTAAACACATTGCTGCGACCAGGGGCGTCGCCAAAGGGGGGTGTGGGGGGGTGCGACACCCCCCCACCTGTCAGGATATTGTCGGTAAAATTGCGCTGCCGTCGGGAAAAAAAGAAAAGGGGGAGGGAAAAAAAGAGAGGGGAAAAAAGAGGGGGGGGAAAGAGAGGGAAAGGGAAAGAAAAGAAAAAAAGAAAAGGAAAAGAAAAGAAAAAAGGAAAAGAAAGGAAAGAAAGGAAAAGAAAGAAAAGAGAAGAAAGAAAGAGAAAAAAGAAAAAGGGGGAGGAAAGGAAAGAAAGGAAAAGAAAGAAAAGAAAGAAAAGAAAGAAAAGAAAGAAAAGAAAGAAAAGGAAAAAAGAAGAAAAAAAAGTGAAAGGGAAACAAAAGAAACGGGGGTGAAAGAGAGGAGAGAGAGGGGAGGTAAGAGCATGAGAGAGGAGGAGTGGGAGTAAAAGAGAGAAGGGTGTTGTTGGGTGGAGT
This sequence comes from Strongylocentrotus droebachiensis, assembly GCA_035222895.1. Lineage (NCBI taxonomy): Eukaryota > Metazoa > Echinodermata > Echinoidea > Camarodonta > Strongylocentrotidae > Strongylocentrotus > Strongylocentrotus droebachiensis. Next base: position 161,393 of record JAVYIG010002229.1, read on the forward strand.
CGTCTCGTCGAGGGAGCAAGAAAGACACAGGTAAATATGTTGCTGTGTCGGGTCAGCTGTGTCGGTATTCTTGCTCGATCCTCGTGTACTATATCAATGCAGAAGTTTGAAGTCGGTGAGATGTATATTGTCGGTCGGCCAACAAGTTTTTTCCCCTACGAACTGTGACTTCTTATCCGCTGTGACGACTTCGAGAGTGACTACAACTACAATACTTGTATTTTCTCGAAGTTTCATTTTCCTATAATATCAGCTAAAGAAATCAGAGGTTTAAAATTTTCGGGGAAACTAAATTCAAACAAGGTTTAAGAGTCAACTACGGTACGACGAATCGTCTTCCTTTCTTTATGTTGTGATGAAACGCCAAAAATTCCGCGCTTCGCGCGGAGGGGGATACTTCATTTAGACGAGTCGAGAACGGTACAACGAAACGTCTTCTTTATCTAAGAATTAATGGAAACGTCAAATCTTCCGCGCTTCGCGCGTGAGTGGGAAACTGAATTCAGACAAATAGGGCTTATTAAAAGTCGAAAACGGTACAACGAATCGTGTTCTTTCTCTAATAATTTGAGGAAACGTCAAAGCTTTCGCGCTTCGCGCGAGAGGAGGAAACTGAATTCAGATGAATAGGGCTTAATAAGATTCGAAAACGGTACGAGGAATCGTCTTCCATTCTCAATATATTGATAAAACGCCAAAAATTCCGCGCTTCGCGCGGAAGGGGAAAGCTTCTTTAAGCAAGTCAAGAACGGTACGACGAATCGTCTTCTTTCTCTAATAATTTAAGGAAACGTCAAAGCTTCCGCGCTTCGCGCGAGAGGGGGAAACTGAATTCAGACAAAATTAATAGGGCTTATTTAGAGTCGAAAACGGTACAACGAATCGTGTTCTTACTCTAATAATTTGAGGAAACGTCAAAGCTTTCGCGCTTCGCGCAAGAGGGGGGAAACTGAATTCAGATGAATAGGGCTTAATAAGAGTCGAAAACGGTACGATGAATCGTCTTCCTTTCTCTATATTGTGATGAAACGCCAAAAATTCCGCGCTTCGCGCGGAAGGGGAAGACTTCATTGAGACGAGTCGAGAACGGTACAACGATTCGTCTTCTTTCTCTAATAATTTAAGGAAACTTCAAAGCTTCCGCGCTTCGCGCGAGACGGGGAAACTGAATTCAGACAAAATTAATAGGGCTTATTTAGAGTCGAAAACGGTACAACGAATCGTGTTCTTTCTCTAATGATATGAGGAAACGTCAAAGCTTTCGCGCTTTGCGCGAGAGGGGGGAACTGAATTCAGATAAATAGGGCTGATAAAGAGTCGAAAACGTTACGACGAATCGTCTTCCTTTCTTAATATATTGATAAAACGCCAAAAATTCCGCGCTTCGCGCGAAAGGGGAAAACTTCATTTAGACGAGTCGAAAACGGTACGACGAATCGTATTCTTTCTCTAATAAGTTAAGGAAACGTCAAAGCTTCCGCGCTTATCGCGAGAGGGGGAACTGAATTCAAACAAAATTAATACGGCTTATTTAGAGTCGAAAACGGTACAACGAATCGTGTTCTTTCTCTAATAATTTGAGGAAACGTGAAAGCTTTCGCGCTTCGCGCGAGAGGGGGGAAACTGAATTCAGATGAATAGGGCTTAATAAGAATCGAAAACGGTATGATGAATCATCTTCCTTTCTCTATATTGTGATGAAACGCCAAAAATTCCGCGCTTCGCGCGGAAGGGGAAGACTTCATTAAGACGAATCGAGAACGGTACAACGAATCGTCTTCTTTCTCTAATAATTTAAGGAAACGTCAAAGCTTCCGCGCTTCGCGCGAGAGGGGGAAACTGAATTCAGACAAAATTAATAGGGCTTATTTAGAGTCGAAAACGGTACAACGAATCGTGTTCTTTCTCTTATGATATGAGGAAACGTCAAAGCTTTCGCGCTTCGCGCGGGAGTGGAAAGCTTCATTCAGATAAGGATTAAAAGTCGAGAACAGTACACCGAATCGTCTGCTTTTTCTCATAATTTAATGAAACGTCAAAGCTTCCGCGCTTTGCGCGGGAGGGGGGGGGGGACTGAATTCAGAAAAGGATAAACAGTCGAGAGAACGGTACAGCAAATCGTCTTCTTTTTTATGATATTTAATGAAACGTCAAAGCTTTCGCGCTTCGCGCGGGAGGGGGGGGGGAACTTCGTTCAGCCAAGGATTACCAGTCGAAAACGGTACAATTAATCGTCTTCTTTTCCTAATAATTTAAGGAAACGTCTAAGCTTTCGCGCTTTGCGCGGGAGGCCCATCACCCACACCCCCCTAATGAGCGCGCTTTTAAGTGATTCTCTTGCTCACTACCGCCCCTCCCTAAAATAAGATCCTAGCTCCGCGCCTGCATTAAAATATATAGCTATGATGCTGACTAAATTGAAAAAATAATTCGTATATTTATGTCGTCGAGGAAAATGACAATTTTGCGCATATGCAAGTACTATAGATAGTCCATAGGAAAAACAATTTAGCCTTCGGCCCCAGGTTTATAGGGTTGAATTTGTAAATATTTGACATTTAATTTTGTCGGTAATTGGTGGCTAGTTTTCTCGGTAATCGTTGGCCCTCTACACCCCCCCCCCCCCCCCCCCACTGAAAAAGGTCTAACGACGCCCCTGGCTGCGACCCGCCGTAATCTCCACCGTCTACTTATACCTCCACCCTTGCCTAATTAAAACATCCGTAATGGTCACTGCCCGACATAATCTTTCAGAACTTATCAAAGCTATGATGCCCGCTTCCCATCTCCAACGAATGTCTGGTTTCCCGCGTAAATATACGCGGTATGGTGACAGAGCTCTGTCTGTCGCTGCTCCCAGACTTTGGAATAGCCTGCCTCCCCAAATCCAAAATGCTCAATCCGTACACACCTTCAAAACCATGTTAACAATCCACTAATTCAAATCCCCCTAAGCAATCACCTTTTAATACCCATGCTTTTAGTATATAGTTCATATTATTTCGTAGTTTATATTATTATGTATACAATGTAAAATTGTCATTTTGGTGCTGTTGTCCTAGCTCTCTGTATTAAAAGTAGAAGTACAGTCAAACCTGTCTACAGCGACCGCCCAAGGGAAACACAAAAAGTGGTCTTTGTAGACAAGTTCCTTTAGTACATGTTTCAATGAGAAACCATTTTCAAGGAAAACAAAAAATGTGGTCCTTGTAGACAGATGGTCTACGGTAGACAGGTGGTCACTAAAGCAGGTTTGACTGTACCAAGCTTTTAATTACCTATACTTGGTGGTATAGGACAACAGCACCGAGGCACCTAGATACATAGTATTAGTACGAGTCCCGTTAACAATTCACATAATTATTACTGTAATATCACACGGAATTGGAATTACTCACAAACTATCATTTCTTTTCTGTTATTTTCTTTGAAAAGCTTAATGCATTTGAAATGTACAATTAAAATGCAAAAATAATGACTTCTTTGAAAAGACTCGACGGAAAATTAAAAGTTTTTAATAAAAAATGATACGTTTGAAATATAAAGTTTGAATATTTTTCTTAATTTGATTTGTATCAAGAAGGAACGAAAAGTTTTAAAAATGGCTTCGAGATCATCGTCTAGATACCTTTGGCTGTATAGTATAAAGTGCGATAAAAACACTGTTATAATTTCCTAGAAAGCAAAGTGCTATAAACTTCACAGCTTCACGTCTATAATTTCACGCTTCAATTATATCTTGAAAGAATTATAAGGTCTTACGACAGCTCCATTTTCTTAGAAGATTTATATCAAACTTTCCAACCAAAATCCTATCTTTGCTCTATGAATATTAAGCACTGTTTACAATGTACAAACATGTATAATATTTTGTTGTTGTTGCCTTTCGCACAAAGGTCTATAATCTTTATGGCTTTTCGGTACGGTGCCCTCTCTCGTTAGTTGTAAGGCGAAAATTCTTATTAAAAAATAAACACAGGTTTAAGCGTTTACATGATTAGGTTGTAGGCCTACGTGTTGTTTGATACACAATATTGCCATCGTCAACACATGTAGTGAATGAAATAAAAACGCAGGGATAAAATACTTCAATGTGTAACGACTTGCAGCCACCTTTATAGAGGGGAAATAAGAATGGTGGTGGTGGTGGGGTGGGGGAAACATCCCTGTAGAACAGCCACAACTTGCAAACCACAGCTATATACGAAGGGAGTCAAGATTTCTTGTTATAGTATGATTTTTAGACATTATATTCTGCCAATTTGTCACTAGTACTATTACACCCAAGTTGAACACCAAGTTTGAATCTTTTTTAAAGATAGGCCTATGTTGTTTGCCAACACATTTAAGACTATCTACAGACAATAAATGTCTTCCTATTATAGAAGCTCCCCCTTTCCCCCTAAGAGGCCTTGAATCTCAAGCCTTTGGCTTCCATGTCGGCCTCTGCATTTCCAAACATTTTTTTCTTCTCTTGTTTTGCTCAGGTGTTTGGTAATTAAATCGAATTCAGTGTTCAATTGTACTTACATTATGGAAAATCCTACGCGATTGTTAGATCTTTATGATTCAAGTCATGTTGTACATTTATTTATCGTAAATTTGCTTAAAATTATTATCAGCAATGCCTTGCACATATACTTTTTCTTTTATGTTTGGAATGAAATGAAAATGAAATTGAAAAAATATATACCTTGTATATTATTTTTTCCCATCCTGTTTCAATTTGCTTCCTTATCCTAAATTGTCGATGCCATTATTATTTGTTGGCGACTTTTATTTTGTATTTCGATAGTTCATGTATTCATATTGTCACAGCTGTTGGCCTATAGATTTTTTTATTAATTTTACCCTTTGAACTTTCATTGTTTTTGGGGAAAATGCCCTTGTGATATGAGTTCTTGCCTGTGATGAATAAGAATGGTCAATTTTTACCTTTACTAACAAAATCATGTCAGAAAGATTTGGGTACATTTTTTTTCCTCCGCCCAACGAATTGACGCCATTTTATAAAATTGATTCGTCATTGTAGAGGAAGCATGATGTAAGATATTTGAAAAAGGGGAAAAATTTAACGAAAGGAGGCATAGATTACGCATTTTTCATGAACAGTAAACAGAACCCCCAAAACAACAACAAAACTTTACTTTCTCGAAGATATACTAACATATTTCGTAAGAATAATGCAAAACATGGAATATGCTTCATAATAATGTTATCAATTACAATATGCTATTATCATAGTTATTAAAATGGTAGTTAATGGTTAAAAATAGGGGTATTTGTAATCTACAAGTATTTTATATTTGCATCTTTTGTCTATAAATCATTGAGTGGTCAAGCCCCTAATTACATTCACTCAAAGTCCAGTCACACAGTCGTAGCCTGCGCAGTTCCACAGATAAATTATTGTTTCAGATCCCTTATGGCAAAACTAAAGTAACTATGGAATAGCTTGCCAATAGAAATACGAAGCACTCCATCTCTCAATGTTTTTAAATCCATTTAAAAAACTTATTTGTTCAACTGAGAGATCTTATTTTGTAGAATTTAGTAAAAAAGGAGCTCTTAACCAGCGCAGCTGAATATATTTTATATAAAAGCTGCGCTATATAAATTTATTATTATTATTATTATTATTATCAAAATAGTGATATTCACATTCGAACCAACTGGTAATCAGCTTCATCGATATAATGTATCAAACAAGTGGGGGCGCTATAACTAAACAATTTCAGAATTATCCAACTAGAAAACTGTCTGTTGCGGTAAGTAGAGTCTTGTTCTTACATGAAAATATGTTTTTAAATATCCTAGCTTTACCTTGATTCTTTAATAGTTTGATGATATAACAGTGAGATAGATATGATTTTAATATATGACGATTGACCAATCGTTTTAACAAGACGGACTTGTAAACAACGTTGTTGGAAGTCTCGAATGGGTAGTTGCGTGTACTGAGCTGCGTGTGTTGATGTACAAGTGAAGTGAGTTGATTTGGCCTGCGAGGCTGGTACGTGTTTCGGGCAGTGCTGGCACCAAGCGTGCGGGAGTTGAGAAGGCGATTGCTGTGCATGTAGAATACGTTTTTTGCAAAACAGTGCTAATCTACCATGTCTACATGTAATTTTGTTGATGTTCCATTAAAAACAAGCTATCGTATTGTACCTCCATTATTACTGTTCTCTATTTTTTTTGCCTCCATGTCGTTAGATATGTTTATGGGAGTCTAAATTGTAATTTAGAAAATTGTTTAATTTTTAACACTTGACTTGGCCTTTGCCTTTGGCTTCCCTTTTGCGACAAATATTCCACATTTTAATCGTGGTTTGGCTTTATGAACTATGATTCAGAGTCGCACATGTACTGTTGTTTGCTGCCAAACTCCCAAAGAACCTTGCTTTATGTTGTTGTTTTTTGGTCAATGTCTTAGTTGTAAAATATCTTTGTACCAGACCAGTTACAAACTGTATCTGTATTTCTTACATGCCCCAGGTGGAGCTGTTTAAGAAATAAAATGAACCTTTCAATAAACCCAGATGTGTGTTTTGAAAATTGAAGAAGTTTGCAATCAATATTCCATAAATCTTCTAAGACTCAAGTTGGACAATAAAGAACGTGATGGCTCAGTGGTACTGGTAGGGCAGTGCCAGTGGTCTCGTGACTGGGAATTCCTGGGTTTGAAACCAAGTAGTTGCACTAGTTTAGTGCCCTTTGGTAGGGCATTAACCTTCATTACCAAGTAAGTCCCTAGGAGAGGACTTAAAGGCGAGTTGGCTCAGTCGGTAAAGCGTCCGTCTGTCGAACCAAAGATCCCGGGTTCGACTCCCACCCAGGATGACTGAAGCCTGCGTTGTGTGTTAACGTGCCCCTTCCCTTGTTCATAGACGCAGGTTATGTCAAGTGGAAAACACTCCTTCCCTCGGATAGGACGTTAAACGGAGGCCCCGTGTAGAGAAGAGTCACTACCTTTGCATGTTAAGAACCCACTGCACTATTCGTATGAGAGTAGGGGGAAACCCCGGTGTAGTGGTCCACCTGCACATACCCCCAGTATATACGATAATACTCTGCAAAGAGGTCTGTACTCAAAAGGAAGAAGAAGAAGAGAAGTCCCCTGATTGCTTACATACAAGCATATTACACATGTACTGTAATAACTGTATGCTCTGAATGCTTTCTTAGCATTCAGGTAAAACAAACCATCGAAGTGATCTAAACCATCAAACAAAGGACAAATATACATGATGGTAATAGTGCTATTTGATGAATATTTTTTGTTAAATCTGAAGGCAAAAGAGAAGGCTTTATGTTTGTTAAGTGTCCGGACACAAACCCACTGCCCCCCCCCCCCCCCCCCTCCCCATCATATCCATGTTTGTTGCATAATCATATTGAAATTGCGTAGGTTGACTTCTGAAAGCAGATTGAATGTGCTGCAACTAATAATTGATATTGCTTTAAATTATGGTAGCTGTCTAATCAATAAGCAACTGTACCAAACATTTCTTCATTGAGTGAAAAGAAAAAAGAAAAGAACAGGCACCAGTAGGTTGCACTGTGGTATTACATTATCATGCTCTACACTCTGATAGTTTTATGGCCAATCTAGTGCAATCTACCCTGATGATTCTCCCTAATTCCATGGCCTTAATCTTAGTTGTGTTGAACCTTGGAACCAGGTAGCACGTTGCACCATGTTTGCTGAAGATATGGCCCTCAAAAGGCTGTAACTGAACAAGTCTAATTGTAGACTGTACATGAATTTGTCATCATGCTTTGATTATGGGAAATCAATTTTGTGTTACTTTATTGCCTTCTTTTGGATATGAATTACAAGTACCGGTACCAGCAAAGTACAGTAGTACTAAGTATACTAATCCTTCTCATCGCTCATATCCTATTTCCCCATATTAATGTGCACAAATGTTGCAGTGTATTTCTCACTTATCAAAGTACAGGTAGTACCTTGCACTAATGATATCTGAATTTTGAAGGACAATTTATGATATTCAGTCACAGTGTACATATATACATGCACATAATAAACTAAACAAATGCATGCTGTTTGGTTATGTAATACACCTGTATCCCAGTTTATTCCAAAATTGGTGGTTTACTAAAGATTTGTTATTGAAAACTTAATGAAAAGCCTGGTTGGTTTTCAAGGTCAGAATCTACTACACTTTACTCTGCATAAGTCGAATTACTTTACTACAATTAAATTTGCTTGTTCGAAATATTACTTGACAAAAAAATATGATTACGATTCAGCAGTCATTGTTTAAACCATTGTCTATGAAAGATGATTTCATACCTTTCATAGTTCATGAGTTATGATAATTGTTATGAGGTAATTGAATGATTTATTCAATTTTGTTTGCCAATTCAAATATCTAATTTTGATGTGCTTGTGTTAAAACCGTTTGTACCCTTATCAAGTTATGTTATTTTTTAATTATATGAAAAAATGATTTATCCAATTTATCTTTCTTGAAAATGTGACATAGTAAAGCTTACATCTAAAAGTATTCGACAAAGGCCCTAATTCAACCAGTCCACCCTTTATTCTTGAATTACATTTTTTTTCAAAGCATCAAATTTACAAGGGGTATGAATAATTCAGTTGTTAACTGTAAATGTAAATCATGTGCAATACAGCATCATTGCAGCAAATCTTGATTCTTTTAATAAACCATGAAGTGAAATGAAATATCGTTGTCGCAAGTATCCAGCAGCTTTCAGTATGATCACTCTCAAAGACAACTGTCTTCAGTCAATGGCTATTTAATCATATCAAACTATTTGGTTTTGCGATGTTATATTTCTGGTTGGCAAATACAAATGTTGATAATAAATAGTATTTTGTGTCATCAGCTACAGTACCAGTGATTTACACTGTAGCCATAATTAGAGCAGATTCATCGCAATCCCAGGCTGACCTTGGTGATCGATGTTTAGTCATGCCCACCCCTCACCCACCGGTCATCCTGTGGGAAGTGCATTAATTAAAGATGAGGTTTTAATAGTTGTGAACTTGTGAGTAGGATTCCAGTACAAGAATGTGAGTTGCAAGGGTCAATGGTGAATGACTACGGTAGTTATAAATATGCTGCATACTACATTATACACATGTAGATGATGTTCAGTAGTAATCAGTACTAACTTCAGGGGGAAGGGGGGGGGGGGGGGGGGTAGGGTGAAGGGTTGGATGAAGAGACGCATCAACTCCAGTGATACAAACTACATTGTATCTCATCATGTAGAGTGAGTCGGCTGTCAGTAGAGGCTTTTTAAGATGTGGAAATAAAATTCACATACCGGGTTTTTGAAAGGTAGTCTGACTCACCACACATAAAAACTAATGTTAATTATAGACTTGCATTTATGCATATACAATGTAGTTGACATGGAGTTGTCAGATTGTCAAGCATGCACCACGTTGTACACAGGATGTGAAACTTTTGATATAATGAATTTCTCCTTGGTTGAACCAAAAACAAGTGTAATTAATTGTTTCTATATATATACATTTGTATATACATGTAGTACACATGACAGATAAGAATGCTGAATTTGTTGCTTATAATGACAAGGCCTAAACCGCAAGTGAGGTTTATCATAGATCTGTATTTGAAAGGACTTTCTAATTATAGCTCCTTTTAAGTTGTTTACCTTATTTCGATACACTTTTTTTTGTATGTTGGTGTTTGTTCAAGTAGCTTTCCTTTTCTGACACTTTCACTATAAGTTTAGGCTTAGCTCATAATCCATTCATACTAAAAGGACCACAGTGAGCTTGTGCTACTTTTATATTTAAACATGGCCTACATCTTTAATCTTCCAGCTTTTCCCTGTTTGAGTGCAATAAAATGTACTTTTATGTAAAGAATAATGGGAGTAATATTTTGGGGTGTTAAACTTGAGTTCTGGTAAAAAAAAAAAAAAAATCTCACAGAATCAAACAAAACTTACACTGAATGTTCAAGATTACAAATAAATGTCATGTGCCAAACAATTTCGGAAGAAAATGTATATTGGCTAAGTAATGAGCATAGAAAGATAATAAAATCAGGTAGTACTAGCCCGACACCATTTGTGTAGTCCCATATCCATCTTTCTGTATACAGTGCTTGTTACTTTACCAAGACTGGGCCAAATTTATTATGATTTTGATGACTCCAGAACCTTGCAGTGCACACCAATACTTACATGCTACATGTACATGATCAACTTTTCCTGATCCATTCCACACCTTTTCTTTCACAATGCAATCGCATTACCAGAACCCACCTTTATCTTTAACTTATTTCGTCAAATGGTAGAAATAAGACTTGACAAAAATTGCCCTTTGTTCAACATAGAAGATTTGAACATCAAATGAATGTTGCAAACTTGATTGCTGAGAGAGTTTAACATGCTTCATGTTTTAACTTGTAGAAAAATTTACTCCTAAATTTTCTAACATTTTGAGTTATGAAAGAAATAATAATTGTAATAATTGTGTTCTACTCTTTGTGATGACACCTTTTTTTTTTTTAAAGAAGATATTTATTTAGATTCAAATCAACTTAGAAAAAAATTGTGGAGTTTTGTTTTTGTGTACTATTTTAAAATAGTGACTACATGTACATTGAATCAAGAGTGTGAACTGAAAGTTCAAAATGAAGAGTTTACAGGGGTTATGTAAACATGTGCACCCCTAGATGCAATCACAATAGAACTGGACCATTTCCTTGGGAAAGGGTGTGCACCCTCAAACGAAAACAAAACAAACGTTGCTTACGAATTGTTACAATTGAACTTTCATGTAAATAATGTAACAATCATTCAATGTGATTACAATTGAGCTTCAATTATCTAACAAACGTACAATATATTAGTTATTTTACTGTGTAAAGATTATATTCTGATAAATGGACAGAAATGGGGTTGTGTTTTGGAATCTCAGATGTCCATCTGGCTTGAAAACTGGTGTACATAGATTAATTACTGAATTACACAGGATAGATACTGATTACAATTCAGCCTATACTAAAATGAAAGCAAAACCAAAGCTGAATTAGTTTTAATAGGTGAATAGAACTGAGTTTGATTGATCCAACTTACATTCATGTCATTGCATTACTTAAAAAAAATAGATCACGTTTCGATAAAATTAAAAAAAAGGGCATCTTATGCCCAGATGTTCTTCTGTGTAATAGCCTGTCTAATGTACAGTATACATGTAACTTGATTATTGAGTTACCTGATCACAATTCAGCCAATATGAAAACGAAAGCGAAACAGAAGCTGCAAAAGTTAGGTGAATTCAATTGAGCTTAGATTATCAACCACACATACAATTTACATTACATTTATTGTTCCATAAAGATCTTTTTCTGATTAAAGTAAGGATATGGTGATTTTTTGATGCCCAGATGCCTTCCTGAATAAAAGTTGAGTTTATATATATAATCATTGAATGACGCATGATCACATTTCAGCCAATAGGATACACGCTTCATTACCCATACATTTTTATAATCCTTTCCATATTTTTACATTGTAAATTCCAAATGATTATTTAATCAGAAGTTGTCTACCTTAATGGATAATTTGTAAGATAGCATTGTGATACTGCCCCTTGAATACTTTTACATCGGTAAGTTCCAGTGCTGAACTCTACCTTTGACATGCCTTTATACATGGACATTGCATGCTATTCTGTTCTTTATTCCTTCCATATTTATACCCATGTATTCAACCATTCATACTTTAGTTCCTAATAAATGTGACTATTATGCTAGCACAAATATTTGCAGAAAAGAGGACGTGTGTTCTTCAATCAGAAGTTATGTTATTTAATATTTTCTTTGAGCTATTAAAAATACATTCTTTATCTGGAGTAGGTGGATTTTCTGTTGATATTGTATTCGTCATAAAATTATGAAATGGTATTTCTCTCTGTCTCTCTGTGTCTATCTCTCTCTCTCTCTCTCTCTCTCTCTCTCTCTCTCTATTTCTCTCTCTCTATTTCTCTCTCTCTCTCTTGCTCTCTCTCCTCTCCCCTCTCTCTCTCCTCTCCCTCTCCTCTCCTCTCTCTCTCTCTCTCTCCCCCTCTCTCCCTCTCTTTCTGTCTGTCTGTCTCTCTTCCTCACTCAATCTTTCTGTCTGTCTGTCTCTTCCTCTTCTCTCCCTCTCTCCCTACGTCTCCCTCTCTCCATCTCTCTCTCTCTCTCTCTACGCCTGTCTGTTTCTCTCTCTCTCTCTCTTTTTCTCTCTCCCTTTTTCTCTCTTCCTCTTTCTCTCTCCCTCTTTTTCTCTCTCCTTCACTTACATTTGGACAAAACATTTGCATTTGAATAAGTATATATGTACTGATGGTCAAAGTACAGGATTGGTTGTTTAAAACATACTGAAAGTGGAAATGGGTGGGAAAATATGGAAAGGCAATACTGTATTTGTTTTTTCATCTCAAGAGCAGATCTAACAGTAGCATCCAACAATGTAGTGAAAAGAAAAGTTTGCAAACAGTTTCTGATTTGAACTGAGTCCCTTTTTAAAAATTTATTTGTTCAGAGATATAATGCCTTTCTGCACGAAAGAAATAGATATTTGTCAGCAACTGTCAGACTATACAGGTCGTGCCAGCAGACTGTCGGCCCTTGAGACTGACCATCTTTGAAACCAACCACCTATGAGACCGACAAAACAAGAAACGCATAATAAAATATAGAAAACAAGACTCACAGAACAATGAAATACATCAGGGAAGATAGAAAAATGTTGGTCTGTTTGGCCGTTGGTCAAGTTAAACCCCCTGAAAAGTGGCTAAAAGAGACCAATATGGCATGTTGGTGTAGTGGGCTGTCAGTCGCGTGTGTGTGTGTGTGTGTGTGACACACGCTGTCAGTCGCATGGGCCATCAGTCATTGTATACCCTGAGAAAAAAATTGTCAGAAGGTCTTCGAGACTGACATCGTCGGTCTGGTGGTCTCTGTCAGTCTTGTAGTTTGTCGGTCTGGTAGGCTATAGTCAGATTTACTGCTCAGTTTGCAGGATCCGGTGCGGTTACCGTAACAATTAAAAAAATTATCTTCTTCAGATTTCTAATTTCCTGTAATGTCAGTGATCACTTGCCATTTAAATTATCGGATGAAACATGTTAACATTCACGTATGTACTGTAATGCTGTATTCAATGTTACAAAAACATTTCAAAGCTGTATAGCCATGTTCTTCGGACCAGAAGTTTCCTGCTGGTATAGTTGCTTCTTGGATAGCAGTAGCAGTTTTTACAGGTTCTAATTCCTCCTTGTTTAGAGATTTGATTTCATATATCATTCATATGCTGATCATGTAGGTGATATCAAAAGCTCTATAAGAAAATCTCTTCCCGGAAGTTTGTTTATTATTGTAATATATTTTTCTATTTGTATACATATAGTTAATAGGGTTAATATTTATATTCCAGAGTGTGCAAAATATTGACCTTCATTACACTTATTCATGTGACCTATTTCAATTCTAATTCTGAGTAAATGTCAACATTGACTTTTTTTGGCAAATCTCCAGGGCCGTCAAATAATAGGCAATGTACACTGTAGATATAGGTTCCAAAAGGCATTACTGTATATGATTAGGATTCATGTACATTACATAGTGAGCACAGTAAAAAGGAGAGAGAGAAACAACAGAGCTGTTTGGTCTACTGATATAGCCTCCCTCCTTGCTTCTCTGATAGCTCCAGCTTCCGGCATTTACTTGTACCTCACATGTTTGACACCATCAGGAGTGTTTAACCTGTTTTCATTCAGATCCAGATGTTCATTTTCAGGGTATGTTGTGAGGCTATTGATTTATTTGGTTCATTTGCAGTCAAGCAGATTTGCATTTGACAAAATACTGCAAAGAATACCCAGCTTGATTTTATGTGTGTAATGTGCTGTACGCTGTAGGTGCCAGGTGGTACTACCTTTAACAGTAAAATGTATGCATTCGATATAAACATAGAAATTTTATTTTTTGGTAACATATGTGTTTTAAGCACCCTTCAGAGAAGCCATTGACCAATTTAATGTAGCGTTAGGTGTTGTTCTTGTTTTTATGCCTCCACCACTGAGTGGTGCTGGAGGCATTATGTTTTCGGGTTGCTCGTCCATCCATCCATCCATCTGTCCTGCTTTTTGTTACCGCGATAACTCCATAACCAATTAACCATTGAACCGATTTTATTAAAACTTGGATCAAGTATGTATTAGGGTACGTACAGCATGGGTTTCTTGTTTCAGGTTAAAAAATGGGGGTCCAAACTCCAGAGTTACAATTTTAGGGCCCATATGCATAGGATTCTTTTGTAGTGTCGACTGTCGAGTGACTCAAGTCCTGCTAATACATTGTATGATTTTAGGGTAAACTATTAAAAAGGAGGTAGGATTTTGCTGAGGTTAGTAGCCGCTACAGGGGAGATGTCCCAAAGTCAGGTTGGAAGGTATTTGTGAACAGGATCATAATAGGCGCGTTTTCATCATCTCGAGATTGCCAAATAGCCCACTATTTCTGATTTGGGAAATAATCCCGAAGTAACAAATCGCGTCTTCACTATCTCGAGATTCGACCTCGAAACTTGAAACTCGACCTTGAGAAATTAGCTCGAGATATTTTGCTCAGCGTTACCGCGTATTGCGAATCTTCGGTCTAGTGAAGACGCACGGGACAAATAGCTGGATATTTTGCAAACTATCCCAAGATATCTTGGGATGACAATCCTGACCAAATATCCTTCTAATTGCTACTTCGGTCTGATGAAGACGCAAATTAGCTGGATAGTTTGCGATCGGGATAGTTCAAATAGCGGGCTATTTGGCAATCTCGAGATGATGAAGACGCCCCTATATTGTTCATTCTTCACTCAAGAGCCTGGATGTCGAGAAAGTTTTGCTACTTGATGAAAGGAGGAGGAGGAGATGGTCACATGCATCTTGCTGCACTCATTTTTGTATTTACATTGGCATGGGTTTGTGTGTTTACCTTTTTTTGAGAGAGAGTGCCTGGAGCTCTGTGTGTGTTTTGAAAGGAGACTCTTTTGATGACATTTTGCACTATTTGCTATTTTCTTGCGAGATATGAAAGAGAGAAGGAAAGGGGGAGGAATAGAGAGAGAGAAAGAGAGAGAGAGAAGGGGGGGGGGGATGTAGAGACTTGAGACACAGAGAGGTATAATGTTGAGAGTGTGAAAGAGAGAGGAAGAGAGGGAAAGAGTGGGAGAGAGAGAAAGAGAGGGAAAGAGTGGGAGAGAGAGGATATAGTGTAGAGGTAGAGAAAAACATACAGAAAGGTACATGTATGAGTGTATGGTATGCCCGAAACAACTTTGCAAATTCAAAACTGATTTTATATAGATGTAGATGTAGGCCTATAAGTGCTTGTTATCTTTTTCACCTATATTATTGTTTGACTGTTTTCTCTGTAATCTAACTTTATAACCTCTGTGATATTAGATGTGAAACAATGATTATTTTGGAGATCCCTAATGATATGTACAGTGTATCTTTGTATTGACCCCCCCCCTCTAGCCTTCTCTCTCTCTCTCTCTCTCTCTCTCTCTCTCTCTCTCTCTCTCTCTCTCTCTCTCTCATCCTTTTTTCCTCTCTCTCTTTCTCTCACTCCCTCTTTCTCTCTATCTCTTTTTATCTATCGCTCAATGGTGACACTGATTGGAATTATCAACGCATGTAATCTCTGTGTAATTACTCCCAGGATCTGGCCTTGGTTGCTCTATATGTATTCAATCCAATCTTTTCTGATATGCCCTTTGGTCAACGCAACAAGAAATCAATATATGTTTAAGGACAAATGAATCCATGCTAGTATCAATCAATTCTCCATGTACTGCACCTTGCAGATTAGTGAATTAATCGTTCTCATTTACTGCCAGTTTTCTTGACTGTCACATTACGAATGGGGCAATTTATCAATTTTATGTTTACGGTACATATATGCACAAGAATTCTCTATGAATGTTACCCTATATTGAAGATAATTGAATTTCTTGGTTGTGATGTTACTGCGAATGTGTTCGATATATATACAGGAATGATCGTTTTGATGCTTTTATCATTGAATTCACCATGTAATTGAATGTGATGTGTGACTATATCCTTCTCACTACCTGCTGCCTAAATTCTTGACTTTGATGCTACTATGATAATATTTTGGATGATATATACATGTATGTATGTACAGGACAACTGCACCTACAGTATATGTACGTTGAATCATTTGATTGACCATGTTTTGAATGTTACCTCTATCTTGCAGATTAATGAAGTGATCATTCTTCTCACTTTTGTTTCTTGACTATGATGTGACGAAGGGGACAATGTACATGTATAGGCATATAAACGACAATATCAATATTTGTATCATTTAATTGACCATGTATTTGAATGTAACTGTATCTTGCAGATAAATGAAGCAATCCTTCTCACTTTCTGCGCCCTTTCTCGACTGTGATACAAATGGGACAATATATATGTATGAGCATAAACGACTGTATCATTTGTATCATTTAATTGACCATGTATTTGAATGTTACTGTACCTTGCAGATAAATGAAGCAATCATTCTCACTTCGTGCGACCTTTCTTGACTGTAATGGAACGATGTAGCCATGGCTTCTTCAGACGAAGGTGACTCATCCGCACCGCCAACACCAAACTATGCCCAGCTATCGGGCTATTCGGTAAGTCTGCTTCAGGTGCCTGTTAAAGGTTCACTGTACCACGTGTAGCTACTTGCTCCCTCTATAAAGAAAACAATGCCTATCGGTGACCATTGGTCCCCCATAATGCTCTTTTTCTTATGTTATTTGAGAGCTGATTTGATGAGATACCACCTGTCAGTGACTTCCTGGGTGGTCTAATCTCTCCTAGCCAAACTAGTATAGATTGGCTTTAAAGCACAGTATTAAAGGGGATCATGAGACCTAGAATCAAACTTACGCAGAGCAAGACAATTCAGAAAAAGTGAAAAATATCATGGTAAATAAGCAGTTTTTTGGCGTAAAATCTAGACTATTAAATGTATCGCTAAAAATAAAAATACAGTAATGGAGAGTGATTTAGCTCTGGAAAGCTTCAAAGCTGGTCTTGTGAAACTATAAAGATTTCTGGCAGAAGAAAAAAAAAATTTGCCTTTGAAAGTGTGTGAAATCTCTCTCTTATTCAGCAAATCCTTATGGAAAGTTTGTTGTGTTTAGTTTGTTTGGTCCCCCTACCACTGTATATGGAACACTGTCCAATTTTCAATACTCACCCTCAGAAAACAAATGTAATTCAATCATTCTGCTTTGATACATCCACAGTCTCCCGTCCACACCGCTGTGAAGGCCGAGTACGATGGTAGCCCCGGCTGCAGCAGCGACAGCGTCTGCTCTCCCGAGCCCAACGGCTCCCTCTTGAACGGCATCCAGAACGCTCTCCTTGACGAGGCGGCCAAGGCCGACGGGGACCAGGGCGCCAACCCCAGGCTGTGTGCCGTGTGCTCGGACCTGGCCTCTGGGTACCACTACGGCATCGCGTCCTGCGAGGCTTGTAAAGCCTTCTTCAAGAGAACGATTCAAGGTGTGTACCTCTGGCCTCTGGAAGTTTCCAGGGTGGGGCAGGATATTGTGGTGGTGCATCAGGGAATTTGATAGTGCTTGCTCAAGGAGGAAGCACTCTGGAAAGTTTGGAAAAGTGTGACAAAGTGTAACATCAAATGGGATGCTATGAAACCCATGATCCGTCAGTTAACAGTATTTGTATGTACATGTTCTGTAAAACCATGATATTTTGAGACATCAAACTCTTTCAAATTGAAGGCCTTTAATAATGATGACCTTTTTTGTATCAGTTGTGATACAAGTTTTTTGATATCATTGTTTTGGTGCACAAGAATATTGCTAGCCTGAACCACTAGCAAAATTTGCAAAAGTTTCAAGCTTACAAAAGTTTCTGGTTTTAGAGCAATTTTAATTTTAATTTTAATTGATTCATTGAAAAAATTTGAAAAATACGAGCATCAATATCAACTAAGGTTTCCTTAGTGCTGGTTATGACAAATCCTATTTAAAGGCTAACTCAGATATGACGAGAAAAATCGCTGCAAAAGACCACCACAATTAACAAAAACCTGTATATTGATGGCAACTGCGCACAGCAAAGGTCCTACGTGTATTCTTTTAACTCTGTGTTATAGGATACAGAAATGTGAAGTATGCTACTTTATAATACAGTTAATCTTTAAAAATGCTGCGGTTTAACGCCTCATATCGGAACAAGGCTTAGATTAGATCTATTGCTAGGTTTATTTTGCATGAGTTGTTAAGCATACCGATTTAGTTTGAACATGTACTTCACCTCCTCCTAAGTTCTGGAATCATTCAATTAATCAAAATGTGAGAACTACTAATGTACAGGTAGTTCCATTAGAATATTTACACTACAGTATGGCTGATTGATTGTTGAGAAGAACGGATTCGGCTGGTACTTTGATCTGCCTTCTGTCAATTCAGTGAGTTCTCCATGGAGATGTGTGGAGTGGTTAACCCCATCGATTAGTAATTTCCTAGGCGGGCTCATCAGATCGGCCCGGGCAAGGTCCTGTGTAATGAGAGCCATACCGAGCAGTCACCAGAATACAAGCCTTTTTTTTCTTTTTTCGTCAGGGCGATGCTTTATGAACAATATCCTGTGACCGTGAATGAGGTCAATGTTGAATAACCATCCATAATGCAAGAATTCATACTTTTTTTGTTATAGCTTGTTTCATCAGGCCTGAAGGGAGTTGTGGATGTTGTACTGGATCACAATTTAAAGTGTAAAGCTATAGTGTAACCTGTGTATAAAGACCACTCAAGGGAGACAAGAATAGTGGTTTCTATAGGCAGGTGGTCTTTATGTAAAGGTTTTTAGTACACATTTCAATGAGAAACACTATGTACCGGTAAGGGAAACAGAAAATGTGGTCTTTATAGTCAGGTAGTCTTTCTATACAGGTGCTCGCTTAAGCTGGTTTTACTGTATTTTGTCCCATACATTACCAACAACATCTAGAATTGTTATAAATCTAGTTTTTGTAATGAGTTAACAGCCCCACAAGAGCTTGGATCATACCCAATATTGTGGTTTTGATTTCAAATTAAGTTTACCATTTAAATGACGTTTATAATTCCTTAATGCTTGTTAATGTATGGGGTGCCAAATGACCAATTAACTTGACTTGTCCTCATATGTTTGTATACATGTACCTTTACAACAGTGGGCCTCTCTTTGCCAAAAGTATGCCCACAACATATGTTCAGTGACATGCAATTCAAATGAATCCTATTTGAGGTCTAGAGGTCTATAACCTCATCAAATCTGATTATGAAAGATGGTGGTTGTGGTTTAGAAATACAAACCATATGTGGCTCAACCGTTGCTTATTTAATATGAGGTATACTTTTTTTAATTTTAATTAAACAAGCGTATTAGGCTTCACATTTTGCATCTTATAACATACAGATATTGAGTATGCTTACTATCGGTGAATCTCGCTGCTACCTCAGTTTTCATCTCCACTTGCCATTCATTTGTAAGGTAAAAAAAAGTGCAGTGATAAACTGCATGTGTGAGCAAGCCTTCAGTTGTTTAATAGAAAATACATGTAGGCTATGATGATGTAGCATTGAATGCATATTTGTCAGGCCATTTATTTGTTGTCCCCTTTTCTATTCAATAAGTTACTGAACAGGGAACACAGTGATGGTACATACTATATTCAGTAGCATCTGTTAATAACTTGTCTTTGAATGTTCTTTCTTGTAAATTAAATTTGTTTTCCAAGAATGATAAAGAGTTTGTACACTTTACTCTATTCATGATCAAAACATCGTCAGTTATTAAAACTTCATGTACATTTAGGTTGTTATCAAAAGAGGACACCTGTAGTTGATCATATCCCTTCATGAAACTTTGAGCTAATCTAATCTCCTTTGAGTCCCTTGATCTGTCTCCTCCTCCTACCTTTGTGTGTCTTAATCTTTCATGTGAGTCAGCTGTAGTGCATACAATTTCACCCTTGATCCCACAAACACGTTGTTATCTTGAAGAGAATGTAAATTATCGCTCTGCTCCCTTTAGTTTATCAGTGCGGGTTAGCAAGGAGGTCGTTCCCAATCGGCTTAGAGCATTTATCAAACATTGTTTGCGCTGGCGGATCAAAAGTTTATCGTTATGAAAAGAATTAGTATGTTGAAATGTAAACAATGTACTTGAGACATGTATGTGTGCCTGCGCGTACCCTGCACGTACCCTGCCGTACCACATGGAACCATTAAGCCTATAATATGTCAATTTTTTGTTTGTACCAATTATTGCTAAAACCTGGGCCCCGTCTTATAAAGAGTTATCCATCGCAACTATGTACATAAGAGATAGGAAACTGCAAACTTACGATTGATTGGAGAACTTTAAAAGGATTTAGATCAAGCCTAAATCTTTATAAGATGGGCCCCTCAAGTGACTTATTTTGTCAGAAAATGCACTATAAAAATCTATATTGTTAATATTACTATTACCTGGTGGGAAGAAGGAAAAAAAAAAATCATATTTTCATGATAATGTTTGTTATTGTAGAATTTATCATACCGGTATAACTGTAGAATGAAATTAAATATAGTTTCATGTTTGGGGCCAAAATACACCCCTGGATTTCTAACTAAGAAAAAAAACCTACACTACGTGCATATATTTCTCTGCTAGGTGTTTTAATTTCTGGATATGTCACTTGACGTGGTAGTTCAAAGCATCCTATTATCATTGTGACATGATTAATTCAGCTTTATCTTCTATTGATGTTTACCAACTAATGCTCATGAGTCATGACCGAATTTCTATATATACAGGGGTGACCGTGAACTGGATTATTGAGAGGTTGAAAAGAACTTTTCTCCTTTGGGTCTAAAAGCCTTGTTTTAATTTTATCTATAGGGCCTATGTCTGCCAAGAGCCAAAGATATGTTCAATGATACTCCAGGTGCTCCAAATATCCTGGTTTTTAGTGATTTGTTATTTCTCCAAATTTAGATAAGATATGTTGTACTCGGTAACAAGTATTTTCACCTTGGTGATATTACATTTTCATTGCTTGTATAAAGTAGTTTTAGCAAAATGTTCTGTAGCTGGATACATGTGCTACTTTGATTACACTTAATAATTACCTTAACTTTCATTCAGATCTAATCGTATATGGAGTACCGGTAATAAATTTTAACTCTTTGGACTTGAAGAGAAGGTTGAGTTCTGAGAATGGTGAACTATAATTATTAACCTTTTACAATGCAATTGCAGAACTCAACTTTATCTTCAACTAAATATTGTGTCTTTTGGTGCCACTACATTTCACCAAACTATCTTAACACTGTGGCATTTGTGGTGGCTTACTTTTTCACGAAAGAAATTTCTTTTTTGGCCACATATTTAACAGACTCATTTAAGCATAAATAGCTTATTTTGCCCATTTTCAGCCTTTTAATACCACATGTGATAAGATAAATAGCTTGTAATTTTTCTCATCAGTCATTATAGATCTAAAGAAGACATCTGTCTCACATTCAGTTGTGAGAGAGTAATTTTTTTATGGTATGTCCATGGGCACATCAAGTGTCATTGATATGACTTGATTGTATCAGCTGTGCATTAAACATTAACTATTGATTAGTTTTATGGAATCAATAGAATGTAATATTCATACTAAGTAACAGATGTTGAATGAAATGATGAACCCTTTGTGAAATCTTAAATGTACAGTATAAGGAATTTTTGTATTTTTCTTTATACGGCTGTATGTGCAAAATATATGAATTGTTAATCACATAGATATATACAAGTATCTTATTTCGTATTTATCAACCATAGCTATTCAAAACTGATAATTGTTTAAATATGATACCAGTTGTGGGTTGTCTATATCAGTGAGGGGACACGATGGGGGTCCTGCTACAGCACATTCATTGAGAACGTGCTCAACTGTCTGAATATTTTCCCTTGTTCCTTTGATGTACCTCTCTTATGATTATGATTATTCTAATGATTACCTTTGTATCATTGTGTACAGGTAACCTGAATTACCAGTGCCATTCAACAAGCGAATGTGAGGTGAACAAGAAGAGACGTAAAGCATGCCCTGCATGTCGCTTTCAGAAATGTATCAACATGGGTATGATGATAGATGGTGAGTACCACAGTCCATTGATAAAGATCATAATGATCAGCATCATGATACTAACCGTGATAATAATGATAAAAACAATAATGATAACATCAAGATGATACGCAAGGCTTTCAAACCATTCCTGTGACCATCTCAGAGAGATAAAAACCCACCAGGATGTTTTTCTCTTCTTGTTTTGGTTATTAGCTTGGAGTCTGCTTGCTATTTATAAGGGCCGCTATTCATTTAATCACGCGTTATGGATAGCGGTCCTTATGAATAGTGGTCCTTATGAATATCGAGGTATTTTGGCTATGGTTTGCTCGCTTTTTATAAGGGCCGCTATTCATAAAGGATCGCTATTCATTTTGTAACGCGTTATGGATAGTGGTCCTTATGAATGACGGTCCTTATGAATATTGAGGTATTTTGGCTATAGTTCGCTTGCTATTTTGGCTATGGTTTGCTCGCTATTTATAAGGATCGCTTTTCATTTTGTAACGCGTTATGAATAGCGGTCCTTATGAATAATTGTCCTTATGAATAGCGGTCCTTATAGATAGCAACTTGACCAATTTACTCAAGCACTTTGTTCAACTAGCCACACGTTTAAAAGATATTGTAATAAACTGGAAGGCATATGCCGGCACCACTGAGTATAATGTCTTTTTGTTATATAACATATTTGAATATATTTATTCATGTTTAACTCGTGTTGATTGTTGAAAACAAATTCCATGACAAACAGATTTCATCTATTTCAGTTTTTTTTCTCATAATTCGTCTGCAGTGATCCTTTTTGTCAAACATGTTACATGTGTAATATTTTTTTGCCCATTTTTCTTGTTTTTTGTTGTTAATGAGAACAATAGCAGGAAATCAAAGTCCAATGACCTCCACCCATTTCACAAATGATAGCCTTGTTATACAGCAAACTCATTAAAAAAATGATTGCCATGTGATCATATTGCTCACTTTCATTTTAAGAGTTTAAAGGAAAACAAATACCGGTAAATGGGCTGAGGGCAATTTGCCCCCTGATACTGTTAAAAGAATGTTTTTTATTTGTACTTAAAAGTGTGTGTGATGTTGGAAAATGTTTTCACGCATAGAATGGTTGTTTTGTAAAGTATGAAACCTGACTATGATTTCATCAGTTCATTGTTGGGATACTAGGTGGAATTTGACCTCATTTTTTGTCCCTGTGATTTTAAATGTCAGCATTGTTTCATGCAATATTAACTGTATGGAAACATGTAAATGCTGTAGCCAAAACGGGTTAGGGGGAAGAGGGAAGTCTGTGGAAATTGATTTGTGGAAATCTTAGACAGTTTGTGAATATGAAAGCAAATACAAATTACATGCAGAAGCAGTTCCTATATAATCATGATAATCACTCAAATTCCACTCAAAATCCATTTAAGATGTCTACAGGGCAGTGTTTTTCTAGGAGAGTTCTCTCGGCTGTCCCATGTGTTATTAAAGTAAAATTACCATTTTTAACTCTTTTCAAAAACTAAAATCTTACAGAAGCCTCTATGTAACTTTTGGTGTTATAGCAGAAACCTGTAACTATCAATTAGTAATAACTTACTTTTATTATTTCAAGTATAGAAAATATCTTTAAATAGGTCTACGGTATACATGTATATGTTACCGGTATATAAAGTACCTTATTATTATTATTCTTTTAAGCTTTTTTGAATAACTGAAGTTTAGATGCCTTCTCATTCATATTGGTTCATGATAATTTTTGCTTTTATCACCAAAGCAGGGGAAAAAGAACATATGTTGAATCAAATTACAATGCCTTACTAGTATGTGTTTTTGCCATTCCATGTGTTCTTTTAAATAGGAGTAAGACCTGACAGGGTGCGAGGAGGCAGACAAAAGTACAGACGAAGGCCGGAAGAGACAGACTTTGCTCCCTCTTCATCAGCAAGGAGAGCAAAGCACCGGAGAGGTAAGGTCCAAATCTGAGCATTTAAAGAGGATTAAGGGTTACATTTCGGTCGATTGAGTTTGCTCTGGATTTGTGTCTGGGTTATCTATTTGGTGGTGTAATGAGAAGAAAACTGATAAGAAGTAGAGGGATGGAAAAGATTGATGTCATAATGGTTGACTGATTGCTAAATAACAAGACAAGTTGGAAGATAAGATTAAGAGCCCTACTTTAAGAGTGGGTGGAAGGGTGAGAAGGTGGATGGGAGGGAGAAAGAGAGAGGGAGGGAGGGAAAGATTAAATCAAATCAATTTATAGAAACTGAATACAAAGTTTTTGATTATTGATATATACTAATCTACTCTGATCAATTTATTGAAATGGAATACACAATTTTGGATTATGAATATACAAATGATTATTATAAAAGAAAGGATTACCAACAAAAGAGAAAGAAAGAGCAATGAATGGATAGATGAGTGCAGAAATGAATGTATACACAGATGAATGAATGAATAAAAAGAGGGATTGGTTGATGGAGGAATGAATTTATGTCAATGAATGAATGAGTGAATGATAGAATTTGCAATGGATGGATGAATGATATTCATGTACACGTCCCTACGTAGGAAGAATGGTGAAACTTTTTCCAGGGACCCCGTTTCCACAAAGCCTTTTTTCAATGACAAATTACAAAAATCAGTGACAAATCTGCTGATAACCAATCAGAAGCAAGGATTTCACTAGCTTATAACAAAAACTGTCATTTGTCACTGATGACAATTTTTGTGAAATGGGACCCTGGAGTTTTTAGCAACGTTAATCCTTTATTGAAGAGATAACAAGTTGATATGTTTGACAAACAACTCAGGAATAACCCTTGACTACTGTAGAGCGCACAATGTTTGTGCACATGTTATTACATGTGGGTCAGATCTTGAAATTTCTATAAAGAACTAAAAGAATCAACCAACTGTACACGTTTTATAGACTTGAGTCCTACTTTTTTTAACATATATTTCACAAAACCTTTTAGAGCTCATTGGAGGAATATTCCGCCATCCCATATCAATATCAAATCAGTGTGATGACCAATGACCTTGTAAGGCTTACAGTAAAGATTAGAAATTGATATCAGATGATCAAAGCATTACCCTTTTCAGGGTATTACCACACTTTGTTGGCCATAGCTGGCTTTTTCATGCTTACAATTATTGTACAGAGTATTGGGTTCCAGTATGTGTTTAATTTCAAATTCATGGAGTAAAATCAATTGTCCTGGCATAATCATCAAAGATTAAGTGAAGTCTATTTGAAAAAAAATGTATTAGAGTATAATGTTACTGGTTTATAAGTGTAGTACATCTAGTGATGTCATGAAAATTATCCATTTATAATCCCTCAGCCGCCGAACTGACCAAGCACCTTCTGAAGATAGAGCCACCGGTCAGTACCCTCGGTCCGATTGACCCAAGCCTCAAGGACAAGGACCCGGCCTTCCAGGCCATGAAGATCATCACTGACCTCGGGGACAGGGCCCTGGTCAACGTGGTCCAGTGGGCCAAACAAGTACCAGGTGAGTGCTAGTGATGGACCATGTATCATCTGTTGAGAGCCAGAAGGGCATTAACTCTGCACCCTTCTGGCTCCAAACAGATGGTAAAGGGGTAACGAAGATGCAATTTCCTTTGTCTAGTTTTACTCTACCAGTATGTGACAAACCTAATTCTTACATGTAGTAGAAACTACCATAGGATAATGAACAGTGAGCGTCCTGCTCTTATGTGTCACGACCCTTGACCTTTCTCACCTGTAAAGTTACCTTTGTGACAGGTTTCACAGAGTTAAGTTATTGTCAGAGTACCTGAAAGTTCTTCAAAAAAATGTTCCAAGTTTAAAATGAAGAATTATTTCAGGTACTTCTAAGGTCGAGGACTCTGAGTTAGTGGTCTTCAGAGAAAATACAATGATTTCATGACCTTTGACCCTATCCACTGTTCTGGTTACCTTGGCAACAGGTTTCACAGAATTATCACTGGGGGACAGGAGGATACTACTCCAGGATGGTTGGATGGAGATCCTGCTGTGGCAGGTCATCTTCAGGTCGATCCCTCTCTGCGAGCCCGACAGAATAGCTTTCACAAAGGTAAGCTAGAGGGTATGCAGAACTTTGTAACCAATGCTGGGCCCTGTTTCATAAAACATATTTCAATAACAAGTTACAAGTTACTGTTATAAGCTACTGAAATCATGGCATCTGATTGGCTGAGAGCAAATTTGTCATAGAAATTTAGCCCTTGTTATAGATAACTAGTTTTATGAAACAGACCCCTGATGTAACTCATATGCCACACAAATAGTGTCCATGTGTCAGGTTGTATTAATCATGGAATAGGTATACTATTGGCTCTAATATTATGTAATTGCTTTCAGTGCAAGATTTATATTCACCGGTGTTAAATGAGTTTTCATGGAGCTAATCAAGACCGGAGATTGATAATTTGGAAAATCCATTTATTTTTGCTTTAAGGCTTGTTGTTCGAATACGATGTGGTCAATCGCCGCAGTTTTCATACATGTAAATGAATGGCAACTGCTTGCAACAAAGGTCTTGCTCGTATTGCATTTTACATCATTAAAGAAATGCTGTGGTTTTGCCATGTCACATCCGAACGAGGCCTTACGAATGAAGTAGTGTAGGTTTACCTGATAGCCAAGATTGACTTGGTCTTGAGCTCATTAATCACTCTGTTTCCTTAACCCTTGCTTTATCTTGTGGTTGATTATTTTACCTGACTGCAAAGAAAGCAAATATTTGCTGGTAGATTAACGATTAAGGGACATATGGCTTGAATCATATCCAGGGTACATGTCTTTTTTTCTCTCCGTTTATATTGATCAAAACACAACAATGAAATTCAAGTAGAATTGAGATAGAATGAGAGAGTAAAATGTTGAAAAGTAAATAAATAGATGAAACAGCAGCATATAATATGGATACATCCAAGTATACAGTGTCAAATATAAGTTATTACGAGTCAGAACTTTATTTATGAAAATGTATAGTATTAAAGTTCACCATTTCATTTTGCCACTGATATTCAATTCCTCGTTAGTATTCATATAAGCAATTCAGCCTTAAGGGATGTGGTTATTCAGGATGAATGCTTTACTAAAGTGCACTAGCCATATCGACTTGGTTTCTAACTTGTGACCCGTGGTTATGATACCATTGCTCTACCATTGCTGCTGATCCATAAATTTATTTCATGAATAACTTAAACACATGATTTCTATAACTCGTTTGATTGCTTTATGTTCAATTTGGGGTGTGAGTATGGATGAGGAACAGACGGATCTGGGCTTGCTAGTAGCCAAGACTGATAGGTCACAAACCTTTGTTTCCTAAACTATCACGCCACCTGCTTTGTTGTACAGCCCTTTCCCAAATAACAGTGACTTTGATGCTGCTTTAAGTGTCGGCTTGCATGGTGATGTAGATATACAGTAAGCTTGCGGGTGCACCATGTGAGCCACTCCCGCCACTCTACCTCTCCAAGCGCTATAGTTCTCTTTAGAACTATAAGCTAAGAAAGATAACCAACAGTCTTTTTCAAGACTATACCAAACAGTCCTTTTCAGGACTACAAACCCTCAAGAAAGATTACCGAGAGTCCTTTTCAGGACTCCTCAATCCTCCCTCTTTCTCACATGGTGCACCCGTAAGCTTACTGTATAACAGTGACTTGTGTCTTCTGTAGCTCATATGATCTCTTTTATTATTCAGGGTCTAAGTATGGATGAAGAGCAAGCAGCAAGAAGTGGTCTGGGCTCGCTTGTAGCAAAGGCGTTACATCTCACAAGAAAACTCAGGGACATTGGCATTGACAAGGAAGAGTACGCTCTGCTCAAATGCATCATACTTTGTAATGTTGGTAAGTTGTGCTTCCAGTTCCCTTTTTTTCTTCTTCAAAGTAAAGATATGTTATTGAAAGGAGGTTTAAAGCTTAGTCTCGCAATTCTGATAGCAGTAACATCCTCACTATGGATCATTAGCGTTACCAGAGAGTGTGGGACTATAATACCATAACCTAAGGCTTTATTGCATGTTCATGAATTCATTTAGTTTGCTAACGATTCTATTTTTTTAAATTTCAAGATGTATATATTTAGTCTTTAATAAATGTACATTTGAACTTGCATTTTGGTAGTATTTTTACTTGGTCAGCATAATAATCTTTATCATGTTTTTCTTGTCTAGAACTATCAAGAGTGGAGGAGAACACACACCTTGGGGAGCTCCAGAACAACCTGTATGATGCCTTGCACCATCACATCATGAAGGACTACCCCGGAGACAGCCGCAGGGTCTGCCATCTCCTCTCCACCCTCCCGACGCTTCGCCAGCTCTCCTCCGAATCGGTGGACCACGTCTCCCGCAACTCGGCGGAGAAGAGCATCCCCATCCAGCAACTCTTCAGGGAGATGCTGGAGTCCAAGTGCGATTAAGACTTTCGTTGAGCAATGGCGAAGTGAGGTTGCTTCAAAGCCGAGTTTGATGTGAACCCAAAGAGTCCATAGCGATTAGACTTTGGTGAGTGTTTGCACTGGACCTGACACTAACATTATGTAGAGGGTGCCCAGGTGTGACCAAGACTTTGTTGAGTGATGGCAATGGGAACTTGCTTCAGAGGGGAGTAAATGATGTGCGAAGGTAGTCCAATTGTGATGAGGACTTTAGTTGAGTTATAGCAACATGGCATGACTTCACAGTGAAGCAAAAATTGTGGGAAGGCAGTCCAGGCAAGAACTGTGGCGAGATGCTTGAATCGAAATGTGATGAAGAACCCATGTGCCCCTCTACTCTACCAATGAATAAAGTTTGTGTATGAAATATGAGATATTCCGTTCTTGATACATTTAAAAAAGGAAAGCTAAGTATGTGTGGATCAAGTAAATCTGAATTTTAGTTATGCTTGCTTTATTAAAGTTGGTTTAATAAATGGAAAAAACGCTTCATAAAGAAATGGACTATCGTTGACACCCCCGTCGGGCTGTGTTCCTTCATGTTGTACCAGAGGAGGAGTTTTTGCTGGAAACTGGTCCTTCGGATGTGAGCAGTAGAAGAACTAACTTCGATGAGAAGGCACGTCAGAGATTGCAGTTACATTTGTTACTTGTGACGTTTGTCCGCATGGATGGAGGTGTAGAGTACCGACTTCTGGCATTCGATCAATAAAGAGAGATAACATCCATACTGAGAAGTTTAGAGCCGTTTGCAGTGACTGCCGGGAAGACAACCAAGATCACTTGCCTTTTATGTGTCTCAAGGGTGAAAAGAGCCATGTGGAGTTCCATTTGATTGGAAGCAAAAGGATATGAATGATTGTGTCATTGGCTCATCACTGTATATTGCGTCGGTGGTGAAAGAAGATATATATTATTTTTATCCTACTTTACAATTACGATCTATATCAGAAAATATAATTATCAGTGCAAAAGCGGTATGTGAATGTGTGTGATGGTTGAGGGGGAAATATAATCTTTAAAAAAAGGGGGATTGCGATTTAGAATACTGGCAGTTGAACCAGGCAATCAAATATTATTTTACTACTATTTAGATATAATGTTATAATTTGTTGAATATTATGTTCTTATTTTTAATATTTGAATATTGCAGATTTATTGAGATGGTAGAAACTTGAAGTCAACTGAAACGAAACAAAAAAAACTTTAAAACCGTCGAAAATAAGACATGTGACTGCCATTGTGGGGTGTTTTTTTTTGTTGGGGGAGGGGGGGGGGGTGGTAGGAGAGGGTGTCCTACAAGAATATTTACGTTTTGAAGAGCAATAATACTAGGTTGTGCGATGGTAAAATATGTGATCGTAATGTTTAGACACTAAACAAGATAATAAATCAAAAATTTAATTGATATCTGTATATTTTGATGACATCACTATAAAAAAAAGTAAATTCTGATATGCATAGAATATATAATATTTTGTAAAGGCAAAAAATGATAAAAAGAGACAGTACTAGATCAACCAGAGATCCGTGTACTGGAGATTAAATAATATTAATAATTTCATCGATAGGAAAGTTAAAAACAACGAAATAAAGCATTATTAGACGATTTCATCCTGTTTCTAACAGTTTGTTATGAGATACGTATGCAGGGACATAGCTCAATCATGTAGAAAAGGTTTTCAGAGAAATATCAAGAGCTACTAAAGTAAAGATCATCTAAAATTCCTTTTTAGAAATAGTTGCGTGTTTGCTGTTCTCAAAATGCTAGTAACATGTGTACAGTGAAATCTGTCTTAGTGGCCATCTCTCTATAAAGGCCACCTGTTTTAATATAGTGCTTTTTTTTCTCCCTCAAAAGAGAAATGTGTGCTGTAGAACCTGTCTGCAGTGGCTACTTTTTTTGTTTCCTTGGTTGGCCTTGATAGGCAGGTTTGACGGTAGTTGACTTTATTTAGATAGGAAGAACAAAAGCCCTTTTTGCCAATGGACATTTCTTATTTATGCCCATTTTCCTGGAATTCATATCTGAAACAGATATATACGTATCTTGCCAATTTAGAAGAAAAAATTAAAAGGTATTAAAAATAAAACACTAAAAACTGAAATGATTTGAAGTTTGTAGAATAAGATTTTTGTGTTAAAACTTCTTCAGGTATTAATGTTTACCAAGCACATATGTTTAGCAGGGAACAGTGTCTGCCAAAAATAGTGTTAAGCCTAATAGGGGGTGCTAATTGTAAAAGATTATAGCTGTTGAAGCTTATTAAAAAGTTATGTTTCGGTTAATATTTGTCGGTGTTTATGATAGAATAGTAGTTTGATCAATTTGTTGTGATTAAACTGCTTGATACCATACATGGGTCTTGAATCAGATTGACAAACATGTAAATGTTTTGAAAATTTCTTAATAAATTTGCACGTGCGAGTTTACACGGACATTTAATAGTTTCATTGATATGACTTGGCTTGTTCAGGCTTAATGTACTAATACTAATTCACAGACATGCTAATGATTATATATCCTATGTGTCTGAATTTGCAAGTCTTGAATTACTATTAAAAGAGGGTTTGTAAATAATGAAGATTTATATTTTTAAGAATATGTACATGTATCTCAAGTTAACCAATGTGTGTACCGGTACCTGAGAAGTAATGTACATTGTATGTGTTTTTGAAATCGTCATGACACTACTGTGATATATTCAGAATGATGGTTCACCAGATGATATTATTTTATAATGATTCCTTAAAGGAGAATATATATGTATTCGTAAGTGAATTTTTCAGATCTAAAAAGCCTTTTATGCATTTTAGATCAAGCCAAGCGTTTTGGCTGCTAGTGACCCATATACACCTAGTTCTAACTTAATTACCCCTTCTCTCATTCTATGTCTACCCTTTTTTTTGTATTTTGAAATTGGAAAGGACAGGGTTATCTTTTTTTGTATGTGTTCGTTTGTTGATTGGTTTTTCAGTATTATTAAAAGTGATGTAAAATAATATAATAATTTAACACAATTATAATTGTTAAAATGGGTTTTAAGGATTTATTAACATTAAATAGTCAGGTTTATCGAGAAATGTATCCAGCTTAAAGGACAGAAGATCGCAGAATGAGAACCTTTCTAGGACATTTTTCCTTCTTTTATTTTAGGAACCAAGTATGTATTGGGCTTAAAACATGCATTATCGAGATGAAAAATGCTTTACCATGAGAATTTCATAATCAGTTATTTACAGCAGAGGTACTCTGCGGGACATTGCTCTGTAGTTGTTTCTTGGAACATGAATTCTTTTTTGCAAATCGTAGGTTCATGACTGTAACAACACATGGAAATAAGCTGGCAATTCATGTGCGAACATGTAATTAAGTGTCCTGTCATTCAAAAAACAACAGCTTATTGGTGATTAGATAGAAATACCGGTTACCGTCTAGTAAGAGGAATTCTTTAATAAAACTGACGTTTGTTAACGTTCCCATACACTGTGAGTGATGCGATCGGCAACATACACCGACTGCATTGCATAACCTCCCCACACTACACTGTACAAGGCACTTCAGTCTCTGTATAGAGGCAGTTGATGCATGGAGCAAGACGTAGTTTTAGCAGAACAACCCTCGTCGTCGATATAAGAGACCGCATCTTTATGTCTAATTGGTGATAAGCTATATCAGGCCATTGCCTCCTGTACCGGTATATTAAGCCTATTGAGAATTCAGTAGTCAATGAGTGATAGATGTGCTCCTTTGTGTCATGCATGTACTGCAAATACAGTATTTTCATACAATTAGCATCCTGATTATCACAGTGGCACACATTCACAAGAATTCTTCATTTTGTTTTTTACGTGGTTCATAATACACTTTATCAACTGCACCTACGTATTTGAAATTGCATCAGAAAATGCATGTGCACAACTATGTTTGTGTGATTGTTCCATGATAGCTGTTAGTAATACAACATAGGGAAGAAATGATCACTAATGATTCTACATTAATATTCATAAGATTTAATCCACATCTGCAAAGAAATACTTATATCTGTAGATTCTGATTTCGATATTGCTTGTTTTTTTTGCATGTTTTACCATCTTTTTAATAGCAAGTTATGAGAATTTACATGTACATGTAGAACTTGTTTGATGTGTCTTAACAGTGGAGGAAAAAAGTTCCTACTAACCCAACCCCAATGAGAAATCATGTGATGTGTAAAATAGATTGTTCAAATTTTGTCTATTAAATGCTGTGTAGCTTGGCAAATACTGGTTAACGTCTTCTTTTGGACAACTGCACGTAAGCGACTTAATCTCTACCTGGTCAGTGTTTGCAAAACAGACCGAAGTTCTCCTCACGCTTTGGTTTCGCGTATGTTGCACGCGCGTGATTGCTGCGGTTGCGGCGTCCGTAGTCGTATTATACCCGATTGGCCAGTAGACATGTAGTCTCGTCACTCTACACTCCCTTTTAAAAAAAATTCTTTTAGAGCATGTCCTTGGACCTTCCTATGTCTTTTCCTCATCTCAACCCAAACTACATGTAGTTCAATGCAAATTAAAATGTTATTTTTGTTTTTTGGTTTATGGAAACCATATACATTTATTATGGTCCAATGAAAGAAAATATTATATATTTGATGAAAAACGTGAATGAAATTTATAAGTCATCAACTTTATCATTATTTGAGAGTAAAAATATTAAGTACTTGTTGAATGAAGAAGAGACAAACAAAAGTGTGACACATTGAGATAAAAAGGAGAGATGTGGACATATCAATATAATTTGAGAGAAATGAAATATAGATATGTGTTTTTTTCTATTTTAGAGAACAAACTTCAAAGATACTTTCTGTATACCCGGTAAGCAAGCATAGTGCTCAAATTATCTCATCCTTATTGATGATGTATACAAATATTGTATTATTTGAAATATTTTATTTTATTCCTCATTTGCTCAAGAATGCATCATAGATGTGATGTACCAATTATTCATTTCTGATTGAGCTGTTATGCATGATCAATCCAGAAATGCATGTCACATGTCAAATACTGGCCCAATTATGGTGATCGTACATGTTTATGCCAGTATTGTTCTTTTTCCCTCTTGAATTTGTGAAAGTTTTGAATCTTTAAAAAACGAATTCTTTCTACATGTACTTCTTGTAAATGTAATTATAAAATGACAGATTTCTGTATGTAAATTGATGGTTCTGACTCCAGAATTGTACATTAAATAATTTTTTCATGCAAGTTTTGCCTGATGTTCTAGCAGTTATATGTGATGTGAGTTTCAAATCGCCACAGCTTTATAAATGTAGTTTCGATCATTTTTAATTTGATTGATGTGTACTGGTAGTTCATATTTGCTATACCACTCAACCCCCTTTCTTGACCCCACCCCTCCCCCTCCCCCTCCCCGTTACCTTCTCCATTTCCCCCCTTCTCCCTGTTCCTGTCCATCTCCACTCCACCTTCTTTCCCTCCCCCTCCTCTTTACCCCCCCCCCCCCCCTCCTCTTTTCCCATTCTCTCCCTAATCCTGAAATATATATGTTTATTTACAGAGATCTCAGACACACAAAATTAACAGCAAAAATCAAGTAGGCCTTCATTGTATTCTTCTAATAAAATGCTATTTTGCTTCAGTTTTAATAGGTAAATTAAAATCAAATTGATGTTTGTTTTTTTACATTACACACACATTGTGTTACAACTTAACACACAATTATGAAAAATGAATAATCACAAAATACATGTAATTCCTATCATTTTTATCAATAACTGGCCACATGGATACACTGAAACATTACAATTCTCTAAAACACACAAATTGGAACACACAGCCAACACAAAACCGATGTTAACCTTGAATTGACATCGGAAAAATAAAATCTTACTTGAAATCTAAGCTCGGTCTGTTGTTTACAGTTAGCAGAGATTGCACAGTGACCAATCCTTTTTTTCAATGACTTCTGTATCTTTGTATCATACAAACCACACTATGTCAATACAGCCTATGCCAGTTCATTGTATGAATTGACATTTCAATCTATTAAGAAGGCCAAAGACCAAAGTTTGGTAGAAAGAACAAACAGAATCTTTTAAAGGTAAATATATCAACCGTTCAAAACATCTTGATGGAGGGCTAACTTCAAACCTAATCATGATAAGGGACAAGATTGGAACATAAGTATCTTGTCAAATACAGTGAAACCTGGTCAGAAAAAAATTGTTACAGCAAACTCGCATTCTAAAAAGGTATTTTCACAGCTCCCAATTTCTTTGTCATCTATTGTTTTTTATCCCTGATATCACAAAATGTTAATAATAGGTTTATTTTCTTTTTTTGTATTTTTAAACTCTGGTTGTGCAGCATATATTCTGATTATTCAGGCCTTTCGTATGTGTCGTGAAAGTAAGATCAAATCCACAAAATTAATTTGGTGACGTACAAAAATGGCTGACAATACCTTTAAAAACAAATATTGTGTGACTCTGTCTTAAACCGACAACGATTAAATTCGATTACTCCAAATGAACTTTGAACTTGGTACTAATACACATACATACACGTGCCAAATCTAAAACTGCTACTATGCAAAATTCCAAAAATGCCTTCTTTTTTTTCTGATTCCACATAAAATTGAAATACATCAGGCTGTCGCCATCTGCTTCAAAATTCAGAAGTATCAAATGCCGTGATTTTATTTTTTAAAAATATGAATACAATAAGCATGTAGAAAGTTAGTAGTCTTGCATCTTTGCTTCTGTTGCTCTACATTTTTTAGACCTGGACGGCATATGCATTTTTAGTGTTGTCAGATTTCAGGCTACCGGTATTTTGCAATATCCTGAAAAATAATTGCAGAAATTTGAAAGATTGCAATAACACAATGACATTTTCTATGTATCGTCTATGAGTCGGAAGGGTGTTTAACTCTGTGTTATAATACATGAGTTAACCTCCTTCTGGCCCTAAACAGACGATATGCACTTCTCAAAGTAAAACTCATCGATATCCATTGGTACATTAGCGGGTAATATCAATTAAACAGCCTTTCCACTCTGACTACCCCACAAGAATGTATGCCTCGAAATCATTAATAAAGTTTCCACAATATTTCTGCTGGAGTTAATGGGACAAAATTGGGATTTCTACCAATCCAAGGTGATTCGTTGCCTTAGTCAAGGCAAAAACATTCTAATAACAAAGTGATATTTCTTCTTGATGCAGTAAAACAAAAGTTTTAGTCTGAATTAAAAAAACTATGAAAACTGAAATATGTGTGCACTGATAAATGAATGTACATGTAGGTGTGTGCCTGAGAGGACAAATTAACAGAGATGTGATTTAGACGCATTCATGTACAGTTAACAAGTAAAGTATTCATACCCTTTGTCCCGATTATGTTCTTGAGAATGTGAATATTGAGAATTATTCAACAAAGGCCCTAATTCAACCAGTTCACCTTTCATATTTACGAGTTACGAAAAACACCCCCCCCCCCCTACAAAAAAGAGAAATAAATAAAATGGTGTGTTCCAACGATCATTGCCCTCCTTATTATCTTCTACATGCACACATGTAAATCATTATATATCGTTTTCAGCTGCACTTGTAATACATACATACAACCTACATAGTACATGTAAGACATCGGATGAAACAAAAAACGATTCTCTCCAAAACCAATGTCAATCCTACTATACATTACACCTTAAGTAACTAGTAACCTTAACCAATAGTAGTAACTTCATGTGGATATGTATTGTATTGCATTGAATAAAAGCAACATTATCGTAGTGCAAATTTCAAACAAGCGCATGTCACACAATCCAAAGGGTGCCAAAGTATTCTAGATTACTTAAATTATAAAGCTGTAAAAGCGGTAAAACTTTTAAAGCGGTCTTTTAAGTTTGTGGTTGTGGCATCCATGTAGCCACAGACATTTCTTAGCCCATCAGCATCAACGATTGTCTTCTCTCATTCTTCTAGGCATAGTACAGCCTACAGGGATACCCTCTTATATCTGTAAAAATAATTAATGGGGATACATTTTCCCATGATTTAAACAGACATAATCTTAGATTTCATTGTCCCATCAACCCCCCCCCCCCCCAAAAAAAAAAAATACAAAAAATACAAAAACAAGAAGACAGAATCATCAGTTCCATATTTCCAGAGACATCTCATTCTCGATATCAAGATTAAATTGTCTCTGGAAATATGCGATTTTAAAATCATACAGTAATTTTTGAAATTGTTGCTCCTGATTATTGTATTATTTTAAAAATTAGAGCAAATGTTGATCCTGATTACTGTATTATTCTAAAAATTGCGTAGCATTTTGACTTGTACAATGAGAAGCTGATGAACAAGCATTCTTTCTTTTGCATGTTTGTCGCTATGAAGCCTTTTTTTATGGAATTATCTATTTTCATTCTTACTTTTAGCCTATTAGACTCTAAATGGAGCAATACAGATAATGAAGCCATTTCAATTCATTATAAACTCAACATTCATTTGTGATTTGGTGGCTAACAGAATAGGCGCTGTCTATAATATCTATATGGGATTTTTTTTAAATGTGTTTTGTCACAGCAAAGTACTTCCAATCTCAGTTCATTGCTTCTGTCATGCAAAATAATTCATTTTTCGTTTTTTAATAGTTTTGGTCACTGGCTTGGGGGGAGGGGGGCACAACTTGACTTGAATTTAGGAAAATATTATCGGATACTTCTCAAAGGTTTGGTAGTTTGGCAATCTATCACAAATTCATTAATAATGACTCTTGGCATATTCAAAACCAATTCTTTGCACAATTATTTAATAGCATAGTCCGAGTGTATTTCAAAGACAAACTGAGGTAATCATTACCCATATCTGATTTCTACAACATCAATTTCTAACATGATCTCCTGAGCATTTTGTACTGCATAAATATTTTTTTTTAAAGAGATGGACTTCCAACTAAATATTTTAAAATATCATTTTCACATGGCCCACTTCAATATCAGCAAATTCCTATGGTCTGAAAACAAATTAAATAATATTTTTCAGGTACCCATGAAATCATTAATGATATTTGAAAGCATTTATGATATTGCATTCATCAACAATTTTAAGCAATTATTGGTTGTATCAATAGTTTAACTTTAAGTGTACTCTAATCAGAGCTTGATTGCCTTATGTTTAATAGCAGCAACTGAAGCGAAAAGAGATGAGAAAGATGAATGTAATAATTTGATAGTAGAAATATTAACATGTTTCTAACTGATGCAGATGGTAAGGCTGATGATTACTATCAAGTGTGGAAACGTACAAAGCAATATATACCACAAAACACCAATAAAACTTTAAAAGTCTTATTTCATTTTTAACCACTTTTTTGCAGATCATGAAAATGAATTTATAAGAAACAGAGAGAAATATCAGATATCTGCAGAATGCATCAAAAGTAAAAACCTTTATAAGATTACCATCTTAAACAGCAGACATATTTCATTTGGAGCCCGCTTCCTACAGCAAAAGAGATATAAAGTAAAGTATATCATTGGAAGTACTTTAATAAAAGAAGAATTCATCATTTCCTGTTCATCTACAACAAGATCCGTCCTCCCTGTTGACTTTCGCACATCTGGAGCTTGCACAACAAAACTTAGCAATCGATTGTACGATCAATTTATTGTTATACAGTAGGCTTGCGGGTGCACCATGTGAGAGAGAGAGAGAGGATTGAGGAGTCCTGAAAAGGACTCTGACTCAGTAATCTTTCTTGGGGTGTGTAGTCCTAAAAAGGACTGTTTGTTATCTTTCTTAGCTTATAGTTCTAAGGAGAACTATAGCGCTTGGAGAGGATGAGTGGCTCAATTTATTGTTATTTTACAATTCACCCATGATGTACAATCCATTGCTAAGTTATGTTTGTGTTACAGGGCCTAGGTGTGACTATGCAATCACTTCTCCTTTCAATTTGGATGTCTGTACAATCACAACCCCTCTGATGCGGGGCAAACGCTGCATTGGTTGAAAGCATTGTAAGGTTCATAGCGTTGGACTAAGTCTCGTCCTCTTCTTCCGTTCTTGAACTCGGCGATGTACCTGTGTAAAACATAGAGGTCATAGATAAGGTCACACGAAGGTCAACATGACAGTCAGGGAGAATATTAAAGCATAGGCCTAAGAGAAATTCAAACGAGAATTGAGAAAGGGTCATTTTTTTTTAAATGTTAAAGTTAAACCTGCTACATACATGTATAGCGACCACATGAGTAAAATATTACTACCACCTGTATACAATTATGAAGGCCATACTATGACCCCCTCCCCCACCCTATTTAACGATTTTTCTCACAGAATCATGTATTGAAAGAACCTGGGCCCCGTCGCACAAAACTTTCCATTGATGGTAACTTTGCCATCAATGATAACTACCATGGAAACCCTGATTTTGTTTGGCTGTTGAGCCCTGTTACCATGGTAGTTGCCTTTGATGGCAAAGTTACCATCAATGGTAAGTTTTTTGCAGCAGGGCCCTGGACACAGAAACCACCCACCCTTAAAGACTGCCACTCTCGTCTTTTTTGAGTGGTCTTTATATTAAAGCAGGTCAACTATGACCAGGATAACACAACACACCTAAGCTTCCCCTTTCTGTTATCTTTTCCTTTTCAAAATGGAAATTTTTAACCAAAATTTGTTAAAGGTCACTAGCAAAAGATACCATTTTTATTTTTGTATATCCTTCTGCTAGACACAAGAGATATGTTTGACACAGTTGTATCTATTGTCTTACCTTCTAATGGGAAGAAAGTGGGGAGCAGTCTCTCATAGACCTTCAAATCCCTGTCTAGAAATATGCAGAACACTATCCTATCCACCTGTAAACATGAAAAACAAGATCAAATGAGCACAGATCTTAAAGCATCAGTAGAATGTAACATCACACAAAAGCAATAAATGAAGTAAGTAACTTGCAGTACAACTGCATACATGCCAACATTTGAAAATCAGAAATCTGTACAAATTATGCTATTTTCAAAAAAAAGAGGAACAATCCTAACTCTCCTATTCAATACTACAGACAGATTTGTACAGGAAGAGGAACACCTTCATTAAAATGATAATTATCTTCTCCCAAAAAGAGGAATGTTCCTCTTTAATCTGTACAGTTGGCATGTATGCAACTGTAACTTGAAACATGTCTCCTTTTTAC
The DNA here is from genome assembly GCA_035222895.1 of Strongylocentrotus droebachiensis. Taxonomy (NCBI): domain Eukaryota; kingdom Metazoa; phylum Echinodermata; class Echinoidea; order Camarodonta; family Strongylocentrotidae; genus Strongylocentrotus; species Strongylocentrotus droebachiensis. The sequence continues at coordinate 201,294 of JAVYIG010002229.1, forward strand.
ACATTATATGATGATAAATAAAGCATAAAATAGTAGTAGTAGCTGTCTGTCGCGAAGCGACAATGACCGCCTTCATTTCACTTTACAGCTTTTCTCCATACAGCTCGCTGGCCTGCAGCAGTTGTCCAAGTCTTGGTTTCAATTTGCCTCCGCTTAAGGTTCCTCTTGATCGTGTCCTTGTAGCGAAGCCGTGGACGACCAATCCCTCTTTCGCCAGCTGGTAGTTGCGAGAATAGTACTTGCTTTGGTAACCTCTCAGAGGGCATCCTGATGACATGGCCTGTCCATCGTAGGTTCTTCCTGATGAGCAGGTCCTCCATAGAAGGAAGGTTTGCTCGCTCTAGTACCTCTTTGTTGGTCACCTTGTCCTTCCAACTGATTCTCATGATTGCTCGAAGGTGTCTCATCATGAACGCGTGAAGTTTCTTTACTTGACTTTTGTAGAGAGTCCAGCTTTCCGCACCGTATAAGAGAGTGGATAGGACGATAGCCCTGTAGATTTTGCACTTCACTCTTGTTGAGACATGATGGTTGTTCCATAGCCTGGTTCGCAGTCTTCCAAAGGCACTGCTGGCCTTTGACATTCTTTTCACCAGCTCAGAGTCGATGCGTCCGTCTTTGGATATAGTGCTGCCGAGGTAAGTGAAGTCATCTACCTGGTTTAGGGCTGTCCCATCCACTAGGATCTCCTCCTCCTCTCGGTGGTCTGTACCTGGTTGGAATAGTACTTCAGTCTTTTTGATGTTTATTTGTAGACCGAACTTCTTTGATGCTGATGAAAATACATCTATAACATGTTGCATCTGCTCTGGTGTATGAGAAACAAGAGCACTGTCATCTGCAAAGAGGAGTTCCCTCACGAGAATCTGTGTAGACTTCGTCTTAGCTTTGAAGTGTGCGACATTGAATAGGTCGGCGTCTTGACGTGATTGTATGTAAACGCCTTCCTCAAAGTCCGCAAAGGCCTCCTCCAGCATCGCCGAGAGAAAGATGGAGAACAGCGTAGGGGCCAACACACATCCTTGTTTTACACCGTTACTTACAGGGAAGCTATGGGATGTTTCGCCTGCTTCCTTGACTTTAGCCATCATACCCGTATGTAAGGACTCTACCATTCCGGTGAACTTCTCGGGACATCCATACTTTCGTAGTAGTTCCCAAAGACCTGTCCTACCAACAGTGTCAAAGGCTTTCGTGAAATCGACAAAAACCACATAGAGGGATCGGTTATGCTCAATGCACTTCTCCTGTAGTTGTCTGAGGCAGAAGATCATATCTACTGTGCTGCGGTTGTTCCTAAATCCGCATTGCGTCTCCGGCAATATATCTGGTGCTATGTGGGCATTCAGTCTGTTCAGAAGGATCCTGGCAAAAACTTTCCCTGCTATTGACAATAGCGATATTCCTCTGTAGTTTCCACATTGAGTTCTATCTCCTTTTTTGAAGATGGCGACAATATTAGCATCCTTCCATTCCTGAGGTACGGAGCCTTCTGCCCATGCTTGTTGTATCAGCATTAGTAAACTGTTGGTTAGTGTGGCTCCTCCGTGCTTCCATATCTCGCTTGGTATCCCATCCACTCCGGGTGCCTTGCCATCACCCAAGGAGGCAATTGCCAGGTTTAGCTCTTTTCGTATTGGAATATCATCGAGTGCAGTAACTACAGGTCGCTGGTTGATCCTATCACGCGCTGCAGGCTCGATATCTCCTGGCTGGTTGAGTAGTGTCTCAAAATGCTGCGACCATCGTTCAAGCACCCTTTTGTTGTCTGAAAAGGTTGTGTTACCGTCCAGGGACTTGAGATGAACTGTACTCCTAGTCTGGGGGCCCCAGACTTCTTTCAGTCCAGTGTAGAAGGACTTCATGTCATTATTGTCTGCGGAGCGCTGCAGGTCCTCTGCCTTTTTCTCCCACCAAGTGGTTTTCATTTTCCGTGTGTACCTCTGCAAGTGTCTGCAGGCTTCCTTGTACGCGGTGGTGGTGGACCTGGTGCTTCTAGTCTGTAATACACGTTGGTGTGTTTCATTCCTTTTCTTCATGAGTATCAGAAGCTCGGAGTCTTCTGGGTCAAACCAGTCCTGGTGTTTTCGCTCTGGTTTACCGAGGGTGTTGCTCGCTGTGTCATATACTACTTTGCTGAGTGATGCCCAGGTCTGATCAACTGTCATTCCCTCTTGCACTCCCCAAGTCGCCAGAGCCTTCTCCATATCTTGCTCTAGCTTTAGCCGTTGTGTGTTGACGTGTAGCCGGTCTGTGTTCAGCTTTGCAAGTTTAGTAGCTCCTTGCTTCCTACGCTTTGAACGTAAAGCAAATGCAATCTTTGATCTTAGTAGCTGGTGATCGGTCAAGCAGTTAGCTCCACGCATAGTTCTTGTGCTGTGAACATCCATTCTGTCTCGTTGTCTTGTTATGATGTAATCAATCAGGTGCCAATGCTTAGAGCGAGGGTGCATCCAGGTGGTTTTGTGTTCTTCCCTCTGCTTGAACACGGTGTTTGTCAGTAGGAGTTCGAACTCAGAGCACAGCGCTAGAAGTAGCTCACCATTGGTGTTGCATTTACCGATTCCGTGCCTGCCTAACACCGACTGCCATTTCTCATAGTCTCGTCCTACCCGGGCATTGAAGTCTCCCATCAATATCAGCTTGTCAGTCCGGGGGGTGTCCCGCAACGTTCGTCTAAGCTGATTGTAGAAGTTCTCCTTTGTTTCATCCGGACTCGTCATGGTTGGTGCGTATACACTGATGAGAGTAGCATTTCCCTTCTTCATCAGTGGTACTGTCATTGTCATAATTCTATCATTCACCGCTTTAGGCATTTCTGTGAGCTTCGCTAAGATCTCTTTTCTGATGGCAAATCCCACTCCAGCCTCTCGTCGTACCCCGTCCGGCTTGCCGCTCCAGAAGAATGTGTAGCCCATGTCATCAAGCCTACCTGACTCGGAGAAACAAGGGATGGAAACATGTAAAATACATGTACCATAATTAAGGGTGTATAAACCGCCCTCGTGTATTAACCGCACCCCTCTTTTTTTCGCTGACTTTTTTTTTTTTTTTTTTTGGCAGCAAGCCAGGTCCGTGTTAAAAAACCCATGCGGGAAGGTCTTTCATTTAACTGCGAGGTGCAGCTGAATGTGTAAGATCATTAATGTAATTTAAAAAACAGTAGAGGACCTAGGATAGAACCTTGTGGTACACCATGTAATAGAAGAAAAATTGGAGGAATTATTATTATAAACTACATATTGAGATCAATCAGAAAGATTACTTTCAAACCAAGATGACAGACAAATTTGAGTGTTGTTCTAGTTTCCGAGTGGTGAGTCAACACACCGATTACTGAGCTGGGAGACATTGCCAGGCATAGCGCCAGGGGGAGGGGCATAAATCAAAACTTTGGTGCACCGTGTATAAGATGCACCCCCGACTTTGAATTTTTTTCAAGAGAATAGGAACCAGAAACCAGCATGAATGATGATTGTCCGTAGTATGTTTGTATGAATGTGTAATTTATTCTACAGATAATACCCTTTTGTTAATGTTATTAACTTAAAGGTGACCAGAGAACATGGATTGTGGGTTAGAGTAGGCTTGTCATGAATAAAACACTATTTTTAATAACCACAAACATATCAAATTAGTGAAAAATATATCACTGTACACATATATTTCTGACAATCAGTTAATTATCATATTATCGAAGGTAGTTACAACTTCTTTCTTTCCACTTAGATTACTTTGTATTTGACTAGATGCTTGCAATCTTAATTAAAGAATGTAACTCTACTTAGTGCAAATTATATATGGTGTTATTTTTCACTAAAGGATTTTGTGTACCGGTATTGACTTGTAACAAAGTACTATGTAAAGCGCTTTAAACTTGTTATATGAAGCGCTATAAAAATGTAATCTATTGTTACTTTTATTATCATTAATGTCTGGGGGATCGTTTCATGAAACCATCACATCCCATTGAAACGAGTGTTAAACTTAATACATGTATTTCAATGGGATGTCGGTGAACTTGTACTTTTGACGGTTTTGTGAGACCCTACCGAAGGACCTTTGCTTTAGTTCTTACCTCCTCAGGGTTTTCTTCAAGCCATTCCCTGACCGTTCCTAGTGCCACCCTACTAGCCTCTTCCTGTGGGTAGCCTGTCAAAAAAAAAGTCCAAAGACATATATTTTGCAATATAACAATCAAATATTTCTCATTCATGATTTGTGTATACACAGCATTGTAAACATATCGCATTTCCAGGTAGACAGAGAGAGATTTTATTTCAGGGAAAATTTTGAAGTAATACTGAAATTACGGTGACATTTAGTGTATAGTGCCATAAAATGAAGAGCTATAAGCTGGAGAGAAACACCACTTGTACTGTTATTAGATCATGGTAGTCACCAAGATCAAAAAGGGGAAAAATCTAACATTCTTTTCTTTCCAATTTATTTACATTCAAGAAACTATCACTTTGGGCATACTGACATGCAAAGACCCATCTTCCCACACAGTTCTTCTGTTTTAAACAATCACAACAGGATGTAATTTGTTATGTATAAGCTACATCTAACATGGTCCATAGCCAGCTTTCAATGGGTTAACTGATTTTCGGTCTGCTACCGTCAACACATCCACAACTGAACTTTAATACTTACCATACACTCCTGTTGATATACAGGGGAAGGCAACTGAGCGAATTAAGGGTTCCACCGTTTCCAGATCCTCCTGCAGCGTCTTGAAATTACTGTCTCCCTCTTCTTCCGATGCTTGCCTCCCGTTGGCCGAATCCTCCTCCTTGCTCTCTTTCTCTTTGGCATCTTTCTCATCTCCGGTTCCCCTGTCTCCCTTCCCAGCATCCTGTTTTCTCTTGGCCGACTCTTGCTTTGATCGGTTGTGTTTGTTGTGTTCTAGGATTTGGTGGAGGCACGTTGCATAGCAACTGGTTAGGTCTTCTCTGTGGTTGGTCGACGGCTGGCCGTACACCATCGGCCCAACCGTGTGCAAGACATCTGTAGGGGTAGAGAAAGTAAATTGGCAACGTGCCTTCATGATGATTTACAGAAGCAGAACCTGATTCAATTGCTTGTGAAATAAATCTGAAAGGCATAAAACTTTAATGAACACTTTGTTTTAAAAATCCTTTGAAATTCCATGGCCATTGTGGGGGTTGTGACTTGTGAGGGTGTGAAATATTTCATCATGGCCACCAGGCTATGGGGTAAACTGGTTGACTACTGAATTATCTTATTCACTTCCAGAGTAGTTTTAGTACAGGAACAATGAGGTACATGAGAAGCAACACATTTAAATAACTGCATATTTATTCATTACTTCGCAATTCCTCCCGAATATTACAACATTATACCCATTAAAAACGATCGCTGGGGAGGGCCCAGAGGGGTAAGGAATGAAAAACCCAAATTCCTAATTCCTCAATGTTTGTAGGAACAAAATTATACAGAATTTAGAAAACAATATGTAATATACTTACATCTAGACGGTAATAGATAACCTGCGAAACCAAAACAAAGAAAATATTAATTTCTGTTACGAACAAAGCATGACATAAAAAAGTCCAAAGACATATATTTTGCAAGTTAACAATTAAATATTTCTCATTCATGAGTTGTGAATATATACAGCATTGTAAACATATTGCATTTCCTGGTAGACTACTAGACTTAGAAGAAATCAAAACTACCACTCAATAAGCATACTTCAGACTAGTAGTCTGCAGCATGAATTGACAGCTTAAAGTACTTATTCTTTCAACTCAATAATGAAACCAGAAGTTGTGCATTCTATCTGTTATGTTCTCATAGTCACTGTTGGTTAAATCAGAATCATATGAAAGAGCATTGGTGTGCAATTTTTCCACGAACATAGAAACAGATTGTGTGAAACACTTTTACAAGTATCATCTCCCATAAACAAATCAAAATATCACTTTCTTCTCTGGGTTAAAATAAAAATCCTGCTATCATTTTCAATGCATTTGTGATGCTTTAGGACTTAGTATTTTATATTTTAAAAAAGAAGTTAGGGTAAGGCTTTAAAATAAACAAATATCACTGTCACCAATAAGAAATTATAATTCATTTACTCGATTATTTTGAACACATCCTTACTTGAAGAGATTTTTATATTTTATAATTCTGTTGTTTGAATACATCCTCATGCAAGTTACAATAGCTCATGCAGCAAAGCTGTTTAAATCTACATTTACCCTACTTGATACATGTGTAGAAAGTGGATATCTGGGAGGCTTTCTTCCTTGAATGCACTGAATGCTACAGTTGCCAGAGCTAATACAGGGGTAATAGTATTTATAAGTTCTTTAGAAGCGCATAGAGATATTATATCATCATGTGATATCAGATACAAGAACTGAATATCATTATTATACAGTGAAACCTGTCTATAAAGACCACTCAAGGGAGACAAGAAAAGTGGTCTTTATAGACAGGCCGCATGTGGTCTTGTAAACAGGTGCCTATAGTACATGGTTCAATGAGAAACCATTTTCAAGGGAAACTAAAAAATGTGGTCTTTGTAGACAGGTGGTCACTAGAGCAGGTTTGACTGTATCACAAAAGGGAACCTGTACAGACCTGCAGTGAGTTTGGCGTCTCCTGTTTCACAGCCAGCTAATTTTTTACATTCTTGGAGAAGATTAGACCCAGCGGCACGGTGTATGGCTCCATCAACTATAGCAATCAAACAAGGACAAGAATTAACTTCAATTGATACACATACATTATATCTCCATGGAAACAAAGGAAACAAAGAAAAATACATTTTCTCAACTTGAGTCGGCACAGAACAAGCATGTCAGCTGCCTAAAATCTGTCTCAAACTTTTAGTTTCATTTTCAGTTTCATTTTCATTTTTGGCTTATTTTCATTCATGTATTTCACATTTCTCATCAGTTTGGTTCACAAGAAATATAATAATAAAACAGATCAAATCAAATAGGCTTGTTTGTAATTACTAGTAATGGCACCAAAAGGTAAATATGCTCAGTGTGTTGGCTGTAAGCTCCAAAGGGCAATGACTTTACAAGCCTGATTTGTTGGAACAAACAGAACAACGAAAGAAAAGGAAAGTAAATGCAATACTACCAAAAATTAAGACGTAAAGAAAGACAAGAAAAGTTACCTACCTCCCCCACCTCCTAGTAGAGATCTGTTAGCTGCGTTGACGATGCAATCCACATCTAACTTTGTGATATCTCCCTGCCATACACTCACTCTGTTATTCAGGTCTGATTTAGCTGCTGATGTGGACTCTGCAAAAAATATTGGGGGAAAAAGTTCAGAGTTCAGAGGTGATACACACTTTGATTTAAAAAAAAGCTTCAGTCTCTAGATATTGAAGGTTGTTCTGCCAATGAGACTATGTCTGGCTCCACTTACAAACTCTGTATGGGGAAGGCTTACAAAATAATGTCAGTTTTATTAAAGAATTTCCCCAGTCAGTTATTTCTGACTAATATACACTATACCATTTTATTTGAAATTCCCTTACTCTGTATTCTGGTTCAGAAGTTATTCAGAACCAACTCTATTTGGCAACAGCAAAAGGATCCCCAGAGTAGGGTAACTTAAAACACTGTCAAAGGCACCAAAACATTATTAAAATGAACATCTGTACACATCCTTTCTGCTTACTAATAACAAAATATAGCCATTCGGCTAAACATCATTAAAACTGTCTATGGTAAGCTATAATATCTTTTAAAGACAAATAGTAGTGGGTTTTCATAAGGAATTTGACCCCATTATGGTGTTAACCCAATAACAGGTGTCACCTGTATCACCAAGAGTGAGTTTCTCTTTTACAACAAACAAGTCTTGTGTTATGGGCTGTGCCCTATCGTACCACTTTATGGAATTCTCATCATATATATCAAATTTCCCTAACCCTCTCCCAATATAGGCAAGTTGGAGTATTTTCTGGTGGGACCGAGGGTTCACTGCTTCAGAGATCTTTGCACACACAGACTCATTAATTGGTAATTCAACCAAATCTAGTGTCAGCAAATTATGATGCAATACACATGGACACTGACTACTATGTGGCTTTAAATCTTTAGATCTCATGTACCGTTTACAAGTGTATATATTTTCATCCATCCATGAATCAACAATCTCATATATATCAAAACCCTGAATTCTGAATTCTCTGAAGAAGAAAAAAATATAAGGGGTTTTTCTTCTTCTTCTTCAAGATAATCTGCCTCCTTCAATACTGAAGATTCTTGCAGATGCCGTATACTCGGCCTGATTGGGTGTGCAGGTTAATCATCTATGAGACTATTTGATCTTCTAAAAATGTTTGCACAGATTTTCCAATGTTTAAAAGAATATCTTGATATATTTATGTTAGAATAATAAAATTGAGTTGAAAAGGGTGACAAGAGTAAATGAGAGAAATTATCTGCAGGATGATTAATTTTCACTAATGGAGTATCTAATCCTGTAATGGAGCATTATCTGTTACTTACTCTTTGCTTGTGGAGTGTCTAGTCCCATATCCTCTGCATAGTCTGGCCATGTCAAGACTTCTCTTAGGTCTACCAGGTCCTGTCTATACCACCTCGCCTCCTCTGCTTTCTCATCTAGTGTTTTGTTGAGATAGAGGGCTGATGGGTAAGACAGAAAAGAAAACAAATCATAAAAAATCCAATACTAGACTGAAAGCTTCAGTCTCTGATATCAACGGTTGTTCCGCTGAGATTACATCTGGCTCGATCCTCTGACCACCTGTGTGGGACTTTAACGTAAACTTGCTTTCTAAGTGTTTTAGCCTTATACAAAAAGAATGATGTTAAAAATATACCTCTATAATGTGTTTGGGGAATGTTGACAAATGTCAGTCTTATTAAAGAATGACCCATACCAGACAGTTATTTCTGTCTCATTAGGTTTTGCATGGTGGTGTGTATCAATTCATTCTCTCTTCGCATTCATAACCTGGTTCACCTGTACTTCTCAGAACTCCAGTAATGGCAGAGCACCTCTCTTACTTTCTCTTCCTCTCCCTATACAAAGTAGTCCTCCATATGACAAAACTGAAAAAATGTCTCTCTCACTCTCTCTTTTTTCCATTCTATCTCCTTGCAAACTAACAGTCCTTTTTAGGACTACCCTCATGGTGAAACTGCAAACTTGTCAATTTGTTACAGGATATGTTTTTAACCAACCGTAAATCGTAATGAAAGTAGTATGTTTACAGAGTGTGATGGTAATCAGAGCATATCTCATAGAAATCATACCAAAAAATTAGAACGGTGAACTCCTTATCTAATCGGAATAACATATTTTATTCGGAATATGATACCTGAGTTTTTCCTCCCACTTCCTTATAGATCACAGTTAACTTCTACTTTCTTTATCAAAGGATTTTGTGTAAAGTTCTTGTAGATATTTACATGTGTAAGGAACAACATAAATCAGGAATATTATAGTTATTATCAATTGGGGGGGGGGGGGGGGAGGTGTGTGGTTAACGGTTACCCTGTATTCATAATTGAATTATACTCTGTAGGACAAGAGGTATAGTGAAATATGTAACAATTTTGTTCTTGTATGGAAAACATATATCCATAGGGATGTTTTCATTCTGAATTCACCTGAGTGTGATTCTCATGAATACATGTAGATGTAAAGTTAGGCTATTCCATGAATGGTCTCAAAATCCATAATAATTCTGTGTGCATCAATTAAAGTAGACCGAATTTTATAGAGAGAGCCGACCTTACCCAAATCAGAGGCTAACGAACGAAAGAGACAGAAAAATTCGGTCTACAATTAAAGCAGCTACTAATAAAATATAAACTGAAATTCCATATTTCACACAAAATAATTAATTGGTAAATTTAGTCATGATTGCACGTTTGACAGTTGTCTTTATTTTTTTTACATAGGGAATGAAACTGAAATGTAAACTTATCTCTTTTAGAATAGAAAAAATATCAAACAATACTTCAAGGTATCTTATCTAAACTAGACAGAGAGCACTCGTTGTGCAATCCCAAGTCTTTCTGAGCAATATGAGTATATTGCACAAAGGGTTTCTGAATTACTATGCTATGAGTAAAATTATGCTAACTGCACATCATCATGATCATTAATTGATCATTGATGACTGATAATATGATTTAAAGTTAGCATTTGTCATGTTATAATTCTAATATATTCAATGAATATAAACAGAGACATATACTCGAACCTAAGAACCATATCATTATCTTGATTTGTGAGTGTTACCATTTTATGCTTACGGTACATGTTTACATCTATATACCAATGCCAAAGAAAACAAATTCTGGACAATAAAAGTTATGACACTTTAAATTTCATTCAATCATCATAATCAGCTGGGGCAACTGCAAACGTGTATCAACTCAAGTTTCATAGAAGCAACCAATGTATCTACAAAGCATCAATTTGTATAAACTACTTAGGTCTATCATACAATTGTTAAAACTGCATTCTCTTAAAATTTGTATAAAGCCTTATTCTAGAGTCTAGACCTAGTCAATAAAAGCAAAGTTAGTATCTTGATCAACTCTTTAGAAATGAAGATCAAAATGAAGGCATTTTTTCTTCAGATAGTCTCCACAGCTTCATTGGATGATTGGTGGCTCAGGGTATTTTACATAACAGTTATTTCAAAAATTAGATTCCATTTCAGCTAAATTCATGAATAGTTCCAATCATGTCCCTGCATGAACCAAGCACATGTTAAATCACAATACATGATCAAAACATCAAAAGGAGCGTGACACTCCCGTGTGATGCACGAGACATGACCACGCCCACACCACACCCAATCAGGGCCCGAAATATTTCGAACCTACCTCTTGTTTTCTTGACTTTAGCAAGGGATCCTGAGGCTGGTTCATCAGTGTAAAACCGCCGGAGACTTGGGGGCAAGAAGTCTTCCATGTTGCAAACTGTTGATGTTAATAATCCAGGTCCGCTAGCAGATGCGTGTAAGAATGGATGCTGGAAGTTGATGACAGCAGTGTAATTTCGGTGGCGAAAGGCCGAGCAACAAGAGCCGACAACAGCAGCAGCAGATAAAGAGGAACCTTTCGAAGCGCCCGCAAATATCCGTATAGAATGTTTGGTGTTGGAATAGAGTATCTTTGCCTCGGCTAAATGCATGAATATAACGGATAGCAAGGACCTCGGTAAGTTAATACAGCCTTAGTGAGTCAGTGTATTTCACAGTTTTATTCTCAGCGAGGGGACTTTCCATGTTTACAAAAGGACCGACATGACACGGAAGTAAACGAGCTGCGCGCGCTATCACACTCGAGCCGCGGGAAATTCAGGCGAGTGGCAGCTGTTGGACGTTTTGGTAGTCGAATGACGCGTGAGAGTCGCCTCGCCGAACTACCCTACTCAGCTAGCTAGCGCTCTGCCTCCAGCTCTGGCTCAGCTACAGTGACATATAGCCCTGGCGTGACTCATCTTTTCGAAATCTCGTGGAAGTAAGTTCGAAGCTTGTTTATCTCTGAGTCTGACTCTGTTACTTTCTAAGACTAAGTGAAGTCATGAGATGAGCTTGAAAAGGCTGTGAATGGTGTATCTTAATTGATTATTATGTCCCGGCCCGACTACTTTTTTTATGAAATTAAAATTTAATTTAATTAAAATCATCAATTGTTTACATCCTGAAAAGTGGAAATTGTCAGACACTAATTATCAGATGAGGTTGAGTAAGGGAATGGGGAGAGAAGGATACCTTTACCTTTACCCTTTACCCGAGATTCTGGAAGAATGCTGTGTTCTCAGCAGTCGGGCTTCCAGTTCAATTTCATTTTCTTCCTTCTCGTAGTTGGGTGTCTTCTTGGTACGATACCTAGGTCATACTCATCATAACTAGACTAGACCTAGGTCTACTCTATATTGGCATGGACTCTATTGACATGGAATTAAGAAGAAGAAGAATGATTGAGAAAGTTTGCTCCTGGGACATTGTACATGGTACATTGTCCAGTCAAGATGCAGCCTCTTGCCCCTCTGCCTCCCTGACTTGAATATAATGAGAATTATTATTAAAGAGTATGAGTACAAGAAGATAGACCAAAAAGATAGACCTGGAAGCTCGACTGCTGTCTCAGCATTCTTCCAGTATTTGCGGTAAAGGTAAAGGTAATACACCGGGCCGGACGCGGACTATGACCAGATATGAGATAATACATCCCCAAGTGGAGACGTGGGTGACTTAGAAAAAAATGTTACCTTGACTTTTTTTTATCTAGACTAGTAGTACTATCAGCCATTTCACACACAGCTAAAATTCATCGTATCTAGAGCTGATTAGTTTAAAGATGTTTAACTCAACAGTTTTAAACATCTTTAAAGAAAATTTTCCCTGTGTAAACATCGTTTATACGATGTTCGGATAGATATGAAGTCACGATTCATACGCCCCTCAAAGCAGGCTGCAGATACAAAGTTCTTAATCTAGAGAGCTTGACATTTTGTGTGTGAACGGTTATACATGTTTAAACTGGATGGAGTGTGCGCTTTGTTTGATATGACATGACCTTCAATGCGCAATGGCACTACTGCGCATTTTAAGAGCAGTAGTTAATCACGAAACGATTAACGATCGCACCAAAATTTCTGTGTGTGAATGATGTCGTATGTATACAGCTGATTTTTTTAAAGCCATTTAAACTAATCATGTTTATAGACTTTTAGCTGTGTGTGAAAAGGCTGTTACTGTTAGTAGTAAGAAAAGAATTTTTTTTTCTGAGTTTTTGACCCATTTGACCCAGAACTTTCAAATAATATAATTTTCAATCAAACATTTATCTTTTCTTTTTGCTACAGCGCTAATAGGAATTTCCAACTTTCACCATGGCTCTGTGCGTGGATGGGAAATCATTGGCGAGTGTTGGGCCCGCTGAGCTTCACCTGATGCCGTGCACTGTAGAGGGGAATGCGGAGGCAAACGTGTCTCAATTCTTTACACCTGCTATCAGACAGAACGAGGAAAGCCTGGGCACGACAGGTTCGTCTAGCTTGTTGCTGTCAATGAATTTTTAAATTAAACTCATTAGATTTAATTTGAAAATTCAATTAATGCTTCAATTGCAAGAGATTTTATTTTTTGGAGGGGGGGGGGGGGGGGGGGTGGCTGGATGTTTAAAAGATTTACTTAAGAAAGTTAATTGGCCTGTATCTGTATAGCTTTTCCCTATTGGCTAGAACACATATCTCTAAATATGAAATTTTAACAAGCAATGCAGTCATCAAATTCAAATTGATAATACCTAATGCGATTTGATTAAACCCCTCTTTGTTGTGCCACTTGGGGAACAAATCTGACATGAAAAGTGTGAAAATAGTTTTAAACTGTTTTTTTCTAAACATCAGTAGCACATAAGGGGTCAATTTTTTGATGTGTAAATGATTATCAATAATTTTTTCCCACTTCAATGAAACTATAATTTGTGCATGATCTCTCTCTTTGAAACACTAGTGTGAAGAGAAAAAAAAAAAAAAATTCAGGGAATTTAGTTTCTTAATGAAAAGAAAAACATTTGTTCCCTTTTTTAATGTCTTATTCTAGGTCAGCAGGTTTCATTTCGTGGTAGACTCCTAAGAGGTCATGAGATTCCGGTCCCAGAAGGCTATAAAGGTAAAGTTTATGTAGAGCTTACACGTAAGAAATTAGGTTTAATGATGACAGCACCCCCCCCCCCCCCCCCTCCCAAACCCCCTTCCTACATACTTGGTGAAAAAATGTATATATCAAAGATGGTGAATTCACTAAATTGTCATTCTCTGATTATCTTGTGAATAAAGAATCCTTGTTAACAAAACAAAAAAAGGGGGGGCATTGATATGTCTTGGTGGGAGGGGGGGGGGGTGAGGGTCTTCAGAGCCAGCTCTATTGCAGCTTGCAGGGTAAATGGGGACACTTTCATTTCTTTATATATGACTTTTGTTTGTTTAATCACTCATCTCTTCATTTAATACTCCAGTTCTTGAGAGTCCATGGATAACATTTTGTGTGATGGATTTTACATCTATATATACAGGGTAGCTGAATTTCTGTGCATTTAATTGAATTCAAATAAGTAGCAATAGAGATGAGAGATACTTTTTTTTTTTTTAAGTCACTAATAGTATCATAATTTCATGCCTATGAGTTTAAACTGTTCTACATGATGGGATTTTTGTTTTAAAATTTCTCTTTCTTTCTCTCATCAGGTGTGATTCTCAGAGAACCAAGTAAACCTTTTACAGAAGATGAGGTAAGATTACGCATCAATAATAGACCGGTTTACTTAACATATTCAAATCTATGGATGTTCCCTTTCCTGGGGATCTAGTAATGAGTTACGGTCATTCCATTAACCAGTTATTAACAAATGAACTACAATACTTGCAATCCAGTCTGCATACATTGCCTGTTGCCATGTCAGACAAGTTTTTGGGTTGTCAAGAACATCCTTTGATTAAAAAGTATCCATAATATTTGAACATGTTAATAAACTGGTCTATTTAAGAATCTGGGCCCAAATTAATTGTTAGACCTTACTAAGCTAGCTGCTGACTATTAATGACCTAAGCTATAGTACATAGTTGAAAACTAGGCTAGGTTGTATGAATATGAGCTCTTTTGTATAATATAGTGTATATTTGTTCTTTGAAATAATGAAAAAATACAGGGCCAAGATTTGGTTAATTGGTGTCTGATATATTATCAAATATTGTAGAAATCTGGACATAAATTATCATCACCTGTGTCAGTCACATCGTATTTTGTCTAATCCAAGCTTTATTATTTTTGTTATAGACCATTTTAAAATTACTTGTAGGACATGTTTTAAATGACCCTGAAACAAATTTCACTCATTTTCATTTCTTCATATGCACATTTTACCCAGGATCGTACTTTGAGAGCAACCCACAGTTTTGAGAAGTTTACCTACTGGAATTTAGAAACAGCGCCCTCTACCAATGACACAATTCAACGAGCCATGGCCTGGACCAGCATAGCATCTGCAGTAAGTATTATTTTAGATACTTTTCATCATAATATATTTATTCTATGTGATTCTAGAACAACTGTTCCGTTGACTGTAACCCTTCCCTTACCCTCCCCCTCCCCCTCCATATCTATCCCCTGTCAAATATCTACCCCCTAGAGTAATGTCACCTAACATCTACCGTATTTGCCGGCGTAAAGGCCGCAGTATTTTTGGAAGAGAAAATATCAAAAAGTTGGGGTGCGGCCTATGCGGCGAAAGAGTAAAAAAAAAAGTAAGTCAAAACCAGCACGAATTTGCACATATGGGACTACTAACGGTATAATAACTATACCACTATGGTACAGGACATTTCCACACATCTTGCTGACAATTTTATCTTGCATTGTTGACGTGAAGACGAAAATAAACTTCCAAAAACAACATCTGCCGATAGATCTTGATCTAAGTTCGTGCCAATGCATTGCAAAAGTAAAAGAAGGGCCCGTTTAACGGAGCTGCCGCGAAGTATCCAGCACGCGAAGTTGCTATTTTGAATCCATTTCAATACACAAGAGAGAGGTGCAATGAATACATCACAGAAAACTACACAGGCTAGCATCAGTGCAGGATGGTCGAGCGGTTTAAGGCGGTGATTTTAGTCACATCAACATATGTACGCAAGAGATCAAATCCCGACTACGACATAAGTTTTTTTTTTTTTTTTTTTTTTTAAATGTCTAAATCGGGGGTGCAGCCTATACGGCGCTGCGGCCTTATCGCCGGCAAATACGGTACCTCCTAATTTATTATCAAGGTTCTTGTCATTAGGGGATAGTTCTGAGTGATCTAGAAGTTATGCAGAGTAAATTCTGCAATGGCCAGCTTAAAGGAGAATGAAAGTCAAAAAATAATAATTGTGCATTTGAAAAATATAATATCAGTCATTTGAAATCACTAAGAAAATCTCAAATCAAATTATAAAAGGTCATTTTATCCGTCATTTTTGGGGTCCTCACCAGAGATCGTAACGTAATGCGCTATGGATGTACAATTGGCCAACTATAGCAATCATACTAATAAGTAAAATTGCATGTTTTATAAAATCTTCATAAAATATAATATTTATCCACTGGGTTAAAGTTTGACAGAAATCTACAAAAAAAGTAAAAAATGTTATTGGTCATGTGAGTCATGTCTAGAGACAGATTTTCTCTCATTCTTATTTGCTTCTTACTCAACTCTTAGACTGATTAGTAGCAGCAGAATTGTGAATATGCATATCTCAGAAATTTGAATCTCGTACAAGGGGGCTTACCAGTGAGAAAATGGAGAAAGTACCAAATTTACCTTTTCCTCTTTTCTTTTTTTCTTTTTTTCCCCCAGTTGCACAGTCCTGTAGAATCTGATAAGGCTTCCCTGGAAACACAGAGTAGTGTGACTGGCTGCAGATGAAGACTCTTCCGTTCTCTACCTCCTACAGGAGTGCCAGATGTCAGGCTTCTGCTTGATTTCATACCCTGTCACTTCTCTGTTTCAGGCTTTTTCAGACTACTTTAGTAAAAACAAAATGACACCCCTGTCTGCTCTTTAACCACACAAATCTGACCAAGGGATCAGTCTGATGAAGACTGGATTTTCTTGAAAGATCCTAAAGATAAAAAATTCTTTCTGTGAGGTACACTTGAATTTCAACCATTCGCCTATGTCAGATATTTGATAAGTGGTAAAGTTACACTTTCCATCAAAGAAGATATTCTCAATCTCAAAAAGAAGATATTAGTGACTAAAAATAAGATATAAGCAAAGGTTTTTGTTTATTGCATATAGACATCCAATAAAATCCCATGCAGGCATTTGTTATAAGGTAGCCATTGTGAAAAATACTGATTTTTTTTTTTTAATATTTAATATTTGGATAGTTTATCTCTTTATTTTATCAGGAGACCTTCAAAATCTAAATTTAGATCTAAATATGTTTGATATGCTACAGCATGACATGAACTCTGTACATTTTCAATTCTAATTGCTAGTTACCACTCATCCCCTCCCTCTTTTTTCACCATTCTTGTTTGCTGAGAAGTTTAGAGATCTAATTCCTTATGAGGATTTGAGTATGTGGCTTTAGTTTCTTCCTTCATGGGGGTTGCATTATTATGTTGATACTTTCCTTTAAAGTCTTGTACTGGGGCACTGCTGAAAAGTGGTGCTGATGTTTGTCCTCAAAGCTCTGAATCAGAGGTTTTAGGGTTCTAACACTGACTCAATGATGATACCCTTTTTTAATGTGCAAGGCATTTTATGTAGAGTTGTTTTGATACAGGTGCAGCAAAAAGATCGCTGTAAACTAGTGTAGAGGAAGCATAATTTCGAGAGATTTTCTCTGCTCTGTGTTGCCAAAGCTAGCTAAAGCCACTGTATTTATTGTTTTTGTTTTTTTAATAAACAAGTATCATCAGTTTATTTCATACTTTATCACAGTCATAGTATAATGTGAAAATGAGAAAATTGTAAAAATGAAATGTTAATTTAAAAAAAAGGGATTTGACAATATTTCTTACAGCAACAAATCTGTCATGTAACCAATTTTTGTCTTATTGATATTTCCTTGTAATAAATTTTTCAAAATAAGTTTGTAAATAAATAAAACAATAAAGATTTAAATTGTGTTTACTGGCTTTGTATCTTAAAATGAGTAATGTAATAGTGCTGCATTGGCAGAAGCTCGAGATAGAGCATTGAAAGTTGAGATCTGTTTGTATATGTACATTTAGGAATGAAGTATAAAAACTCCCATTTTTGTCTCGCCTGCGTAGCAAAAAAGCGAGACATAGGCGCCGCTTTTCCGGTGACGGCGACGGCGATGGCGGCGGCGACGGCGTCAACATCAAAAACTTAACCTAAGGTTAAGTTTTTGAATTTTTGATATAATTTTGAAAGTATAAGTTCTTAGTCAATGAAACTTGGACTATAGGGTTATCACGTATCCCCAATCATGTTAGTAGAATTTCAGGTCACAAAGTCAAGGTCAAAGGTCATTTCAGGTCAACAGACTTGGACTATGTTGTGGCATCATCATCGAAAACTTAACCTAAGGTTAAGTTTTTGAATTTTTGATATAATTTTGAAAGTTTAAGTTCTTAGTCAATGAAACTTGGACTATAGGATTATCAAGTATCCCCAATCATGTGAGTAGAATTTCAGGTCACAAGGTCAAAGGTCATTTAAGGTCAACAAACTTAGACTTTGTTGTGGCATCAACATCAAGATTTTCAAAATGCTTCTTCTTCGTTATTTTTCAACCGATTTTGATTCTGATTGTTTCATATGATAGGGCTAGGAGGGGTATTTAAAACTTCTAAACAGAATCGTGAAATTCATTATCTATGCTAAATTATGCAAATTTATTCGAAATCACAAAAAATGCTTCTTCTTCATTTCTTGACCGATTTTGATTTGGTTTGCTTTATCTGGTAGTGCTAACTTTGGTACACTAAACTTCTACACCAAATTTTGAAATTGTTCTCCATTAATTAATTATGGTAATTTATGCAAATTTATTCCAAAAATGACAAAAATTGCTTCTTCTCCCTCATTTCTTGACCGATTTTGATTTGGTTTGCTTTATATCGTAGAGCTAACTTTGGTACACTAAACTTCTACATAGAATTTTGAAATTGTTCTCCATTGATTAATTATGGTAATTTATGCAAATTTATTCCAAAAATGACAAAAATTGCTTCTTCTCCCTCATTTCTTGACCGATTTTGATTTGGTTTGCCTTATCTGGTAGAGCTAAATTTGGAACACTAAACTTCTACACAGAATTTTGAGATTTTGCTCCATTGATTATTTATGGTACTTTATGCAAATGAAATGAAATTATGTCCCTTCCAGGGCATCAAATTTTTATTTTTTGACCAGTTCAAAAGTGTACCACATAAAATTTACGATATTTGTTGTTGCGAGATGCGGATGAGCGCTACCTTATTGACGTTCTGGTTTATCATATTGAATTGCGTTATGCAGGCGAGACCGCCGAGAGCGTTTCCCTTGTTATTTTAAAGTGGGGTTTAACTTATTGTGCTTTAAACTGTGACATGGGCTGTAGACATGAGGGGGTGCCTTTGCATAAAAGAGTACTGAAGGCCAGTGAAAATCCCTTTTTACCTCATTTAGCATATATGGAAATGTATATGGTTCTAGATAATTCAACATTTTCATGCTACTTTGGGCAATATTAGATTGTAATACAGTTTTTAGTATTTTTAAGTACCGGTATGTAAAAATTGATTTGTCCCGATTTACATTTCTTGAGAATGTGATACCTTAAAGCTTACATACAAAAATATTCAACAAAGGTCCTAATTCAACCAGTCCACCTGTTATTCTTGAGTTAGGAAAACACAACATCAAATTTACAAGTGGTATGAATAATTAAGTTGTTAAATATGTAGGTAAAGTATACCTCTGTTAGTGCTTTAAAAGAAAATGGATAATTTTTTTCTCAGTACTCTCTTGCAGTATTACGGTAGAACTTGCTGCTTTTCTATGATTTGAAAGTGTTTAATATGGAAACATATATATGTATATAAATTAAAATACATTTGCACAAGTTAGGTGTGTATGAGGAAATGTAATCATCCCCTTATTTATTTCCAAATCATATTCATCAATTTTGCTTACATTTCATGTAACATCTGATTGTAATTACTGGCACCCAGATTTACACATGCAGAAAAAAGAAAAAAACATGTATTATGAAAAAGAATATTGAGCAACCTTCCTCTCTTTACAGACATTTCAGTACCAGTTTATACAGACACATATTGAAAAAATAGAATTCTCTAGATTCTTTTAATTCCTACTTCATCACAACACACATAGGAGCAAAGATTATTTCAGCATTTTGCTTGCACTATCATTAATTTCATGTATCATCTCTCAAACCCAATTTCAAGTCAGGTTTAAGACAGTTTACACATGATAAAGTAAAAAAAATGCTTGTAATATTCTCTTATTTTCACACTGTAATATCATATAACTTTCTGTAAGATAAAAGGTTACTGACATGAAACTGTAATTGAATTCACATTGTTAGAAAAGACATTAACTTTACAATATGCAATACAATAATACATATAGTAGAAATAAAAACAAGCATATCACCCCCCCCCCCAAAAAAAAAGGCAGTGTATTTTCAAAGTCATGCAAAAGTGGGGAAACAATTAAAATTCTACCACAAAACACATGCTAATCTCTACTTTCATTCAAATAAAATCATGTCTGAATGAACTACTCCAGGGTTTTACAGTGTCGTAATCTTCAAATAAGATTTGGATGTTTCACCCTATTTTAGAAAATATGAAGATCTTGAGAACATGATTCAACTGCTCAGTCTTACAATGCACACTAAAATACATGTTTCTCAAGTACAAAATAATCGCAGCACTTCTACATACAACATATCAATGCAAGGGGTAGTCCAACTTTTGAGTACCGGTATTTCTGTACGATAGTTCTCATAACCCAAAGTTGAATATTATGCAATTTTCTATGGTATCATGATTCTTTGGTGTATGTCACGTCACAGACAGATTTTGAAAATGTCCGATAAATTTGGTCTATTTCACAAAGCCATAAAGATGCCCATGACATTTTGTCCAAGTGGCAAATAAGATAATTTCAAGATGTAACAAGGAACAACAAGGACATAAATAGGATACAATCAAGATGATTTGTACAGGGTTTTCATAGTGTACCGGTACATATACTTTGATTTCAAAATACAATATATCATCAAATGTATAACGTAGTACTATTTGATAAAAAATGACATGATGTTAACGAGAGTATAATGTTATATTACACATACATGTATCATGATAAATGTATCTTGGGGAAAAGCTGTCTATGAAAATAACAATCTGAAAGTAAGGCAAAACAGCCAAGCATATATATGTCAGCACTCTTTTAGTGTAAGATTTGAATACATGCACCGGTAATAAGAAAAAGGTATTTTATGCCTGCTTTTTTTTTTTCTGGCGTGCTCTTGGCTTATATTACTTGTGATACTCTTTACATAATAATAATAATAATGATGGCTTCTTATATAGCTTCTTACATAGTTTACAATCCATCCCCTTTTAAAATGTGATGGAAATAATGACTGAGTGAAGAAAAGAAAGTTATTTTAATAATATCCTATGCATTGAAGACACATTCCCGTTGTGATGCCATGCTTGTAAAGAACTTCAGCTGCCAAAATTTCTTTTCATCATCATTAGATTACTTGTATTAAGCAAATATTAATCGACTACGAGGGTAATGGTACAAACTATCATCGCCGAGGTGATCTCGGGGCTACTATCTTCCCGAGCCGCAAGGCGAGGGAAGATGGTAGCCCCGAGATCACCGAGGCGATGATAGTTTGTATCCATTGCCCAAGTAAAGGAGGTTAATATTTGTTTTATATCCCACATCGGCAATAAGGTCTATTTAAAGTGAATTTTACATAATAATAAGAACTGATTCTGTAGACAGTTTAGCTTCAGCTAGATTTTACAAAGCGCAACATGCATAAATGTAATACAGTTGATGCGCGCTCATTTGACATTGACATTGACTTTGACATTTCGCGTAACCTACTTTGCTATGCGTATTCAATGGGCAAGGGTGGGCAAGTGGGGTAGCAGCAAAAAATTACTTTACAAAAGTACTATCTCGACCTGAGATCGAAAGATAGTACTTGTCTATACCTTTTTCGTGCTCTGTACAATCGCAATGCAAACAACTATACATGAGGGATATAACAATCAATATATCATCTTTTTGGAGCCAGAAGGGTGCTATTACCGGTAAACTTATTTGCATGAACATGAAGTTAATGCCTTTCTGGCTCTGAACAGACAAATTATATAATGCAATAAAGCTGCTACATGTAGGCTAAGGATAGGGATAGGAGACTCTAATATTCTGTTTTCAAAGTTATTACTTAGTATATTGCACACCTTTACATTAATTTTGCTTGAATACATTCTCACAAACATTACCATGAATTATGTACATGTATGCACATAGATATTCCTAGTTATTGATTTGTCCTTAAACAGTAATGAGTGTTTGTTAACTCTTTGCTGGCATTGGTCAACTAATGGAATAAATGATGGATTGCCAAAGTCAACCTTTATCACAAGTACAGTGTAAATGTATATTTTCTAAACAATGTGGCAATCTAGGGTTTCGATGCATGGCAAATCAAGATATACTATTCCCACACACACAGGAGACTTGTCCAGTACAATGAATATACAAATCTCTTTAATAAACAAAAAATATATTCAAGATTAATTTCAATTGCATATGAATAAATACAGATCATTGAATTCATCCTGTTCCGTGGGATATCTACAGCTTGCATTGAAACATGATAATGATAATAAACCTTTTTTTTTAATATATCACACTAGTGCAGCAATATAGGCATATAGTCAACTAGATGCATCCTAGATGGCCCTATTGGATAGTAATTTGCTGCCTGCCTCCTTCATATTCAATGCTATTTATTTCCATAGTCACTGGATCTATAGTTTAAAAAACAGCAACATGCTTTTGCATAACTTTACAAATAAGTGTCTTTATATTTAAAATTGGCAAAAACAATCAGCAACAAATTTTTTCTTTACATACTATTTCAATAGAGCTCTAAAATTTCCTCTCTTTTTCCCCTATTTGCTTTCTTTTTTCTAATTTATTTATTTATTTATCTATATTTTTTGGGGTTACACACTCCATGAAGAGACTCCTAGATATGAACTGCATTTGTTTTATAATCATTTTTATGAGAAGTATCAAATATTTTGACACTTTGAATATAAATATACATCATTAACTCTTATAGTAGACTCATGAAGCCAGAAAGTAATCAAGATTTAATAAAATTAAATCAAAATACAATGAAAATTAATTTAAATTGGTTAATAAAATAAGACAGAATGATCTGCATACCGGTACATCTGCTCAATTTTGAACTACCGATTGTCCAATATACCTAAAGAGGTAGTGATTACTGTGTCATGCTCGTAGAATGACAGGCAAGGAAACTCACAGAGCACTGACAAACAATTAACATTTTAAATTTATCAAAAACAAAGAAAACAAAGCAAAATGAATAGAAAAGTCCAACAAGCACAGCAGAGCTATAGGCTAAGAACCTCATGGAACAACAAACCCCCCCCCCCCAAAAAAAAAAAATTAAACATAAAAAAAATAGTCACACACACACACATACATATAATAGCCCCAAAATCCTACAAGCACAATGATAGAATATAAAGGTAATATTTAGCATGAGATAACATGCCAAATATAATTTTTTTCTTCACAGAAATCTTGATTAAATGTTCACACTATTATATTTCCCAATAATGTAATATTTAGCCTGTGCTGGTATCCTAATTAGAGTTGGTGTCTCTTTGACGGTATTGAAACTACTAGACCAATGTTTGCATTATGAGCTATTCTCCAACAAATATTTAAAAATGAAACCAAGCTATAAACAAATCCTATTTGCACATGGTTATGATACAGTATTAATGTAATACCGACCATATGTTAATAATATCCTAATCTGTAAACAACGTTTCATCTACTAATTGAAGACTACCGGTCAAACGTTCGCAGCATGAGCTGCTTGACCTCTTCCTGGTGTAGCGTTGCCGTGCCGACAGCAGGCACTCCGAGAACGTCTCTCCCAGCATAGGCAAGCTGTGAACACAAAGTTGGAGAAAAAAAATCATGGTACAATAAAATGGACATGATATACTTTTCTCTATCAAAATGTAAGAGATCATATGCATGATATGTAAATTATTGGAGACAAAAATGAAGGCAAAAAAAAAGTACAAACCAGCCTGATTTGAATGCAGCCATTTGCTTACCAGGCAAAAGCACTACCGATATTGCTAGACCATGACAGTATACAAATGATGCACGCGAATGAGTTTATTATACTATCTACCTGCACTCGAGTTGATTCTAATCAGACCCGGGTTAAAAACTGAAATGGTCTTTTGGATGGTGACGTTAAAGGTCAGTCCCAGATGTAAAACCCCAATAACTCATACAAACACAGTTGAAGCCTAGAACTTTATAGATGCTTTATTTATTTGTTTCCATATGTTGCAATAAGCTATATATATTGTATTTATACTGATTTGTTTTTCATATTCAATATATCATGTTATGCAATGTTATATATTACATTATGTGTTATTAATTTTGCTTGTTAACTTTTGTAATTCAGCTAAACGCTGCAATGAAATAAACCATTTTGAATTGAATTGAATTTAATTAATTAAAAGACATGACTACCAACACCAACTCCATTACATTACTATAACATTGGTTTACCCTATCAGCCTATATTTGATCACGTACCTTGTGTCCAACGAGGTTCTCGAATCGAGGTGCGACAAAAGACCACGCCCCCATGTTTTTGTGTTCCTCCTGACTCCACAAATATTCTGAAAAAAATTAGAGCAAAGACAAAAATCTTATTTTCATGTAATGGTCCAGGTACTTTAAAGTACAATATATTATGTTTTGTCACTTTTGTGGTTGTTGGAAAATAACATGGATTTATGGGGAAAGGTGTCTTCCACCTTCCCACTGTTTAAAGCCCCACTGCACTACTTATAGCTACTTGCGCCCTCGATAGCAAGCAATGCCTAATCGCTGTCCATTGGTCTTATGTTAATTGAGAGCTGATTTGATGAGATTACCACCTGTCAGTGGACCTTGCAGGGAGGTATGATCCCTCCTGGCTAAACTAGTGCAGAGGGGCTTTAATAGGGATCAAATTATATTTCTTGTAGATCCAATCAATTATTCCATCTATCACTCCATCAATTCAGCTTTCAATCAGCCTTTCCCCTGAGGCATTCAATCATTAATTCCATCTATCCATCCATCAGTATCTCACCTTTGGCATTAGGGTATCTACTGAATACACTCTGCAGGAGATCAGCTGGGAAGGGACACAGAGACTCTACCCTAACTATGGCTATATGGTGAGCCTGTCCATCTCTCAATCCTTCTATTTATTGATCATTCATTCATTCATACTATCTATCCATCCATCAGTATCTAACCTTTGGCGTTAGGGTATCTACTCAGCACACTCTGCAGGAGATCAGCTGGGAAGGGACACAGAGACTCTACTCTCACTATGGCTATATGGTGAGCCTGTCCATCTCTCAATCCTTCTATTTATTGATCATTCAATCATTCATACCATCTATCCATCAGTATCTCACCTTTGGCATTAGGGTATCTACTGAGCACACTCTGCAGGAGATCAGCTGGGAAGGGACACAGAGACTCTACTCTCACTATGGCTATATGGTGAGCCTGTCTGCTCTCTCTCTCCTTGTGTAGAGCATAGTAGTGCTTCCCACAGCATATGACAACCTTCTGGATACTGCATGTAAGAAAATAAACAACATTTTGCCATAAACCTTGGAGCCAGTCTATTTTCATCTAGTCAGACAGTTGATTTGATCAGATATGCATTTTGTTCTGGTGTGCTTGCTTGGTGCTGGCACCAGAATGTCAATGAAATTGTAGTTCGTGCATGTATAAAACTGGCTTTATACCATTTGGGCTTGCAAAGTCACAATTTTCTTATCTTTGTATTTAGTTTGTATTTGATATATAACATACTTTCCATTTAATAACATTTTACTGAAACCCTCCCCCAACTTTCTTTGAGGTGTGAGCAAATGAGTTGATACTATCTTTGTATGTGACATTAAGTACTTGTAGTAAGAAAAACATTTCTTAGACTGGAGGTAATTCTGGATTGGCAATTGGTTTACAAAGTCTATTAATAATATTCTAAATTGTTATAGCACCTACTGAGAAGCATATTGGGTACTGGTTGATATGCACATGTGGGATAAGAGATAAAACTACTAATTAAAGGGGCACGTTCCCGCCAGTGTAGTTATCACTGCTCTAGTCATCGCCATCTTGGTTCCGAAGATCGACTTCTAATTTGCATACAGCTGTCAATCAAAGTACGCGCGGCCTGGCCTGCCTTCGCCAAGCCAGCCGATTGTGACGTCACGAAAGTGGGTGGAAACAGCAGCCGAATCTTAGAGCCGAACTGCGATTGGTATTACTTCGGCACATTTATGCGACAATCGGCATTGTGCGGGCATTCGGAACATGCCATCTGCGTAAGAGCCGTATTCTGTTGGTGTCAATAGGCAGCTAGCACCGTCCGCCTGCGGGTACGTATTTAGAACGCCCTCTGGAATACGGGGAACATGCCCCTTTAAGAGACTCCACATTTCAATGCAAAATCTCTAATTCTAATTTTACAAAAACATTTTAAGAGTATTGTAGCTGACAAGAGAAAGTTGAACACGGGTTCACAGTAAATTTTTGGGGCTTAGAACTAAAATCACACTTTAAATTCCTTTCAAACAAGGTTACGGCACCGCATACCTTTGAGGATCGGTGGTCTGATCATCAATGACTGGTCTAAAACTAGTTCCAGGACCCATCTCTGAGAGGTCTGAAGCGGCAGCTGGAAGACGGAGGAGGACCTTTGGTGAGGCTATGATCAGAGGCTTCCGGTAATTTCTAACCATCTGATGAGAGCAAAGTGAAATATTGAATCAAATGGAGCATTTTTAAGAAAGGTACATGTAATTCGCTTTCACCTCTTTTTTTGTTGTTGAAATTGAAGATCTTCAGTCAGAGCTTTAAACAATGTCTTTCAATACTTCTGGTATATTTCATGTTCCAGAGACTTGTATTCGTGTGATGTAAGTAAAATATTGAATGAATTAAACCATTACCACTTCACTACATAAAGAAAGGTTGTGTTATGTTTGTCACTAATTGAAGACTGAAATAACTCGCTGTGCACAAAGATGTCTGACATGAAGTGTCTAACTTTATTCAGTTGTCTGTTGCCCTCTATCTGAATAGGCAGAACAGTGTTATAACTTGTAAGTCTCGTAAACAAGATATTGTCACGGGTTGATTTTTTACTCTATCATATCTTTGATAAGTTTGTGTACCGGTAGTATCTTATCACTATCTCTTTTGAATCCAATGTATTTCACAGCCATTCTGACAGCCCAACCTCCACCAAGCCCAACCCACCTGTCGCCGTAGAAGATGGAAGTACTGAGCTGGTGTGGTGGGGTTGGCGATCTGCACATTGACGTTGTCGCCGTCCACCTTCTCATCACTGCTGTCACACTGCTGCAGGAACCTCTCCAAACGGCAAGAGGAGTGCTCGGGACCAGCCCCGTCAAACCCGTGAGGGAGCAGCATGACCAGACCGCTCTGCAGCTGCCATTTTACTGGAGGTTGGTGGAAAAGACAGAAAAGACATTGTTTGAGTGATAGTTATCAATTAAAGGTTATTATAATACTGACAGCTGCATTCATTTTACACAAAAAAAGGATTGCGCCAGTTTGGACAAGGCCGTATTTCTGTGAGGTTAGGTAAGCTCCTTTTATCCAATAAGATTTTCTTTACAGTTCATGAAATAAAAGAAACATGGAGTTATCTTATTTGTCTTTGGATATAAAGAATTCTACAAGGCTTAAAGATTTGACAGCTGGTGTTTAAACAAAAAATGGGTAACCAAAAAGTAAGTAAGGAACCTACAAGACATGTACAGTGTTCATGACTATATTCACCTTTCATGTGCTCATTAGACATTAACTACGAGTAAAGTGTGAAAGAAGTCTGACAAATACAAATTGCATAATCAAAAGCACAATTGACCTACTGGAAACCATTATAATTACACTTTAATGGTTTCCAATAGGTCAATTGTACATTTGATCACACAATTTAAATTTGTCAGAATTCTTGTACACTACACATAGAGCACATGACAGGTGAATACAGTGATGTATACTGTACATGCATTGTAGGTTTCTTCATTACCTTTTGGTTACCTATTTTTTAATCACGAGCTGTCAAACCATAGCCTCGCAGTTCAGTAGGCTTGATCAGCAATTAAGAAATAGTTGGTATTAAAAATCATACGTACATTCTCCAGGAAAGATGTAGGTATCGATGATTGTCTGGGCGGCATTGAAGAAATCTCCAAACTGAGCCTCCCATAACACCAGCAGGTCAGGACTCTCAATGCTCATCCCATACTCAAAGCCAAGCACAGCTTCTTCAGACAATGGGCTGTTTGCAACCTTGGTAATTGAAAAAAGGGAAACAAAAAGCATTTCAATGGTTTCTAGTAACCTTATGATAATGATGATGTTGGTGCATTTTGTTGTAGAATGTACAGAGGAGAGGGGATTGCATAGTGTCATTGGCATTACAGTTCACATCAATTAGTTCGGCTACAACATACTAAAATATATGGAGTAGTCCTGTCATATTTTTCTAACTTCAGTAAAGACTCAACACAGTTTTATAGTATGATAATTTGAAAAGAATACATCCCACTGCCTTAGCTATAGACTTGCTTTGGCTGGGAACCCCTTCTTGGTGAATAAAACAAATAGAAAACTATTTATCACATTACTTTGATGACATATGCTGACCTTGCATGACCTTGAATGAATACTTTTTAAAATGTTAACTAAAGAGGAGCAAAATAAGTACAATGAAATTGTCAACTAACCTATCCTGCTTTTATACATGAATATATTAAGAAGTTTTCATTGAAGCTTATCCTTTTTGATGAATCACAACACCATGTAAACATACCTCAAAGAAGCCTTTCTGTGATTGGTCCATGTTGTTGAGTGGTACGTGGATGCAGTCATTCTCTTGGTCTACCAGCATGGCATGACGATGACTGAAGGTGCCACGCCCTACATCCTGACCACTCAGTCTCACATTAAAACCTGAAACACAGTGGGGGGGGGGGGGGGGGGAAATGTCACTTATAACTATCATCATCATTATCATTATTGTATACAGACATGAGTGGTAGTCCAGTAGAAAATCCTGATCATTCCCAGGCAATACCTATTTTGACCTTAGTTTTTATGTAAGCATGCATTACATGATGGATGGACATTCATGGCAGGATAGAAGAATTGAAGTCTTGGTCTACCAGCATGGCATGACGATGACTGAAGATGCCCCGCCCTACATCCTGGCCACTCAGTCTCACATTAAAGCCTTGGAACACACAGGATGAAAAGGTACCTTAAAATTATTCTCTCACCGGGGACAAAAGACTAGCCAATATTTGGGAACAAATACATAGATATTTCTCAATTATTTATCATGAATGATAAATGGATTTGGAAAGCCAATTCATTTACAGATTTGTTTTGTTTTTGTTTTTTGTGCAAACAATGGCCACTTCAGGAACGGTATGTAAAATTGACAGCTGGTCATATACCGGCAGTCCCTGTACAAGAGAGTCCAAAACAGGCCAATCAAATTGTTTCTCTACTGCTCAGATGATGTTAAAATGTCTCTATACTATTTACAAAGCATTTTTATGATATGAAACGAAAGGAACTTGTGAACACACAATGAACATCTGTTTACATGAACAACTGCATATATTCAAAAGGTGCCGTAACATTTAAAAGGAAGTGACTAGAAACAAAAAACACTTATTTCTAACAGAAAAAAGAAGAATACCTTGAATTAGCAGTGATCCCATTGCTAGACTCTCGGCGGTGGCCCAATCTATGGAAGACCCTTCCTCTACTCTCTTCAGTCGTGCAGCCACAAAGGTCTTCTTTAGATGAGGGTGTATACTCTAGAAATAACAAAGTGAGAGTGGTGAACCTTTTGTTGGTATGAACTTATATTGCACTTGACACTGGCTGTATGTATTTCGTGTTCAAACTCTTCACAAAAAGTAACAACATAATGTTGCATAAGTTTAAAGACAGACTGTAAAAGCACAAGATAATTTTTCAGAGTAATTTTTCAGAGACAAAAGATAGGAAGCTGTATATGTCTGAATCTGAATCAAATCTAAAAATCAAACTTTCGGAGTTGAGTCAAGTCAATTTATTGAAGAATACACATGAAATTAAAAAAATAGGTAATGTAAATATAATAAACAGGTATTAAATATCAACATAATTCTATCAAGGATACTCACAAATCCATCAGGAACCTCTACAGACTTTCCCCCAATGAACTTCAGCAATTCTGAGTCAACACCTGCAAGGGGTCGAGAAGAATGCAAACAAAAATTATAGATACATGTATTAAGTAAAATACAGGTATACAGGGTACACGTAGTGCTCATTATTATACACAATCATACAAAAGTAAATAAATAAGTTTTGAAAAAGGATATCCTGAAGATACTATACATCTATACAACTAGGGATAATTTTGCCAAGTCTAACAGACTCAACAAGTAGAAATACAGTCTATTTTGTATACTTTTCACACAAAATATCTGAGAAAATTAGAGGAATCTAGGGTTCAAAACAACAGCTTGAAGGCCCAAAAATAGGGATCATTCCTCCAAAATAGGAATGGTTACAAAGTCAGCTATGTGCAGTGAGCTTGCTGCCAAGTTGATGGTCTTGTATATACAATCTAATGTCTATTTATTACTTCCCTCTAGGCTCTACGCCAACCTACTCACCGGTATCCCATGATGCAATGTGTGATGGAGGTGGTGCACATGATGACCATGGGCCTTGAAGGATGGATTCGTAGGCGTGGTCAGGGGCGGAGTCGGCCTCCTTCAGACACCGGTTCCACTCCCGGACCTGATCTGACACATGCTTGTCTACCTCCTCCTTACTGACCGAGCCCTCTTCCTGGTAAGTAAAGAAAAGATTAAAGGTTTGTTCACACAGGGAAAGAGTCAAACGCAGCAAAGATAAAAGACAGCATTTTGTGGTTCTTATTTATTTATCTCACAGCACAAAGAGATAGGAAAGAATGTGCGACGTCCTCTGCTGTGTGCTGCTACTCTTTCATCACTCCCTTGCCATTTCTTACATTTTAATGGGTTTTATTTTTGTGTTACGTTTTTCTTGAAGGCGATTTACTACATCTTGTGTGAATGAGGCCTAGCTTCCAAAGCAATTTTTACTTGTCTGGTTGTTTTAAATGGCATCTTCTGTATACGTTGCAAGGGATTACATTTCAAAGTCGTATGTATGATTGAAATGACCTTTAATTGACACCAAAATACTACAGTAAATGAATTATACAATGTATATCAACAAACTTCTTTTCTCAGAAGATCTGAGGAACTGATTAAAACGTATCATATTCTACAAAGGGTCAAGTACTACTGGCCCATCTCTGTGTTCCAATATGACAGCTCTTTGTATTTAGGCTTCAGATATGCCGAGCTTGGAACGATATAATTTTTTCTCAAATGGATATATCTACTGTGACAGGTCAAATATTGAAAGCTCTGTACAGTGACTACTGTCGCACATGCAGGCTTCAACTTACAGCAGTTTTCTGTATGTACGCATCCGGTATGCTGAGCCTGGACTTGATGTTGCCGTACATGATGGGCTGGGTGAAGGAGGGGTCATCGATCTCGTTGTGACCCCAGCGCCGAAAGCAGAGGAGGTCGACGACCACGTCTTTCCTGAACTTCTGCCTGTAGCTCACCGCTAGCCTGCATGCTGATAGAACGGCCTGGAATACACAAAAAAACATCAGAGAAAAAGGTGAGACTCATTTAAATCCTTCTTGTCATACATGTGCATCTCAACTATTACCTTACTGTCCATCAGATAGTTGATTTCTATCCGAGTCATATTTTATTCACGATCTAAAAAATTAGCAAAAATTCAACTAGAAAAAAAAAAAAAAACTTATAATAAAAGAATTATTATTATTATTTATAAAAGAATACTGCAAAGTCTTTAGAATATTTCACATTCATTCATTCATTGTAATCATACCTAAGGAAACAGATTTAACTAGCAAATACATTGAGTGATAGACACATAGACACATTGAATCTCCTGTGAAATTTCAGATAATTTTGCTTTTTCTTCTAATTTAATTCTACGGGTTATAGTCTTCTCTTAATCAGAACACTGTGCGCTCAGAAACATCAGTATTAAGCGCCTAATAAATGTTATGTATTATTATTATTATAATATTACATACTTACACAAGTATGCAAAAATACAATGTTTCACAGAAGTAATCACTAAAGCAAAATTTGGAATGCAGTACATTTTCAATCTTTCTATACAGAAATCATCATCCTAAGAAGAGAATCTAGGATTTTGACACCAGTATTAGAAAAAGAACAAAAACAAGAATTATTCCTCAAAAATAGGAATCATTGTCTGCTGGGAGCCAACATAAAGTTTATTAACATAAAGTATATAAGCACCCTCTTGAGTGACAAAAGGCTACATATTATACATGAATATGTGGGTTCTTTTCCTAAAACAGGTGTATGTGAATTTGTGTAATTTATACCTCAGGGTCTTCGCCATTCACGTGGATGACAGGATTTCCATTCATTTTGGCAATGTCACTGCTGTACGGAGAAGAGCGCCCTCTCTCGGAGGGCGTGGTAAAGCCGATCTGGTTGTTGACAATCAAATGTATGGAGCCACCGACCGCATAGTGAGGTAGGTTGGCCATTGCGAAACACTCAGCAATCACTCCCTATATAGATGAAACAAATTAAAGAGATATACAGTTGTAAATTTAACATTTAGGCAATTCATCCATGAAACAACCCTCTATTTTTAAGCTTAATTCTTCTGGGGTGGCCATCTTGTGACAATTTACTCTTTTCATCTCTTTTAGGCCTCTCTACAACTACATGTAAGATGACAACCTTCATATGGCCTTCCCTGTTTTATGTGCAGTAGATAAAACTCCTGTATTAAAGCCTATGAGAACGAGAATGAGATAGTAGTCAATTGATTAATTAAAACTGCTATTCATCTTTTATTTTTAAATGAAAATATATCATCCATTTTGGAGAACTTTGTTGTTGTTGTCAGATTGTCATCATTAATACGTATAGTACTATACTCTGTGATTCAGTAAAAACATAAAATGTCCACTTTTCATTTTCTATCAGCAGAATGTTTTCTTACGTACCTGGGCAACAAAAGCAGCATCACCATGAAGAAGAACATTTATGACCTTATCACCATGGCAACCATCGGATGACGGATCTAAAGTGTAGTCACCTTCACGTTTACTCATCTGGCGCCCTCTAGCTTTACCAATTCCAACAGGTATGTTAGCCTAAATGTCAAATAATATCAATACAATATCAAATAATGAGTGATTTTTTATTTAATTTAGAGGTGGACAATTTTTACATTTTATTCTCTATAGTCTAAAAAATACCTTAAAATTTGCCTTGATGAAAGCATTTCAACTCAAATCTTGAATGGAATTTTTAACTCTATTATGTGAATTCTCCTTACAGAAATATTATCAGCAACATCTACAATTTATTGGTTACTTACAAAATAGATTTATGATAAATATTCTAATCTTTGCTTTTCATGAAATTATTTTACCCTATGGGTGCAAAGTCTTTTTGCAATAAAGATGTTCCTGACAATACATACAAAGCTTTGTCTACCCATACTGTAATCGTAAAATGTACTAGTAAACAGATGAGCCCCATTTTGTTATACTTTTTCTTTCTGTAGCTTTTTTAAAAATGTAACCTTCTTCTTATGCACCATTCTATTCATTCTAATTTACCTGATACAACAAACTTGTTTTGTGTGTGTGTGTGTGTGTGTGTGGGGGGGGGGGGGGGGTTATTGTTCCACAAATAGCTGTCATGAAATGAGATTTCATTCACAGAGTCTCCTGTATTGACCACTCAATAAACATCCTATTCATTCAATTATTCAAACTGCAGATGAAATAAAAAATGATACATTTTGTTGTCAAATACTTGTCACCAATTTTTCATTCATTTTAATTTGTTATGAAGTGTAATACTTTTCCAATCATGTAATGGTTTTACATTGTGTTTTACTATTTATTTATAATACAGGGCTCTCTTTTACAGCAGTTTTGAGACAGTGAAGAGACAATCGTGCATCAGGAACACATGTATACAAACACTTTATACTTTACTTTAGTCACGCACAAGCACATATCACAGCAAGCAATACAGTACAAACTACAAACTTCTCTTCTCTGTCGGAGAGAGAAAGAAATAAGAGCGACAGACGAGATGGTCAGGGGGGTGTTTCACAAAGATCCTAAGTTGAACTTATCTCTGAGTTGGACTTAAACATTATAGAGAGCCATTTGTAGCCTTAAAATAAAATATATTAAAAAGAAAAAAATTCAAGTATTTTAGACTTTTCATAAATTCCACATCAAGAACATGAAAACTCCTTGATGATAAAAATATGAATGATTTTAATCAACATTTTATGCCTTTAAAAAAAAAATTACAAAATATTTTCAAAGATGCTAATGGCTTTCCATAACTTTTAAGTCCAACTTAGATAGAGATAAGTTCAACTTAAAATCTTTGTGAAACACCCCCCTGGTCCTATCGCATCTTTATTAGTTACCTCAAGATGTGAAGGGTTAGGAATGAGAGAGAGATGCAACGCTTTTCCATCCACATCCAGATCCACAGAAGTCCCTGCAGTATACACACACAGGAAATAATAGTAAAACAAGAACATTGGAGGGGTCCTACAAGGAGAGAGAGGATCTTCTGGGAGACAATCAAGAGCTGCTATTTAATCCAAATTTAATAGGCGACCTCGTTTTTGTTTATTCTTTTGTTTAATTGCCTTAGGTTTATCTAATTCTATGCATTACTGGATAATCACTGAAATTCATCAAAAATAGACCATGTTTATTATCCTCTGTTAAAATCCAGAAGGGTTTTTTAACTTGTATGTATATTGTAAAGTGATATGATTTAATGCTCTTCTGTCTCTCAGTGGATGATAATTATGGTTTAACAAAGATTTTGTTAATGATACCAAAGACAGCTTCATTATGAGTTTAAAAAAACAGACATTTCACTATTTTGTTTATTAGAATCAATCAATCTTGAAAAGTCTGTTGATGAATTCCAACCAAATGTCACCTTGCGGATAGGTATTGGTTCACTCTGCGCTTTGCCCAAAAGATCCCCCTTCCTGACTAAACGAATACCGTATGATACTGAGTACAAGAGTACATGGAACTGTACTATTAAACATAATGTCATGAAATAGTAAAAAGGAAGTCATGGGGAAAATCAACAAAAGGTTATCAGGAATAAATTTATAGTTTATCAGCCAGAGACTATCGAGTATTGGTAAGGCCTGCTGTCTAAACCTTGATTAAAAGAACTTATATATTTTAGCCTTATTTTCAAAAAAAGAAAAATAACAATATTGATGTTAAAAATCCATTGAAATATTGGTTTATGAGCCATATTTTCTAATTTCACACAAAAATTGGAGCTGTATATATGGCCCCAAACTTAAAAATGAAATAGATTCCCAAATTGATACATGCAGTCACTTTAAAAATCTGTTATTTATCACAACCATTTTTTTCCAGTCATCGGCATTCAAATTTAGAAACATAAATGCTCCAACTGTGAAGAATTGTTATTTTGTATTCTTATGTTTGTGTTATAATGTAAATATCTGACTATTGAGCGGCATGTCATGTTTTTTTTCTTTCCAATTCAACTCCCACTGCAACGTACGACACCAGCCACCAACAATAATGACAAGCACTACCCATGCATTCATGTGACTGCGTGATCACTGAACCGGCATCTAAGTATGTGTAATATTCGACTGAGGTGGGTGATATGATGATATGATATTTTGTAATTGCAGTTGTCTCAAGCATACCCTCATCCCTCTGGCACTTGGTAGCTAGGTCAACGACTTTTCTCTATGCTTTAATTGGGCCTTCTCGTGAAATAAGCCACTTAATGGTCATCGAGTGTGTACACACACTTGCGTGTAAAGTCTATGGGTGAATGAGCAGTGGCTTACATCATGAAAATGCCATGTTTTGTATTATTTCGTCTGTTTGGAGCTAAAAGGGTGTTAGCTTACATGTATACTTTAACAAAGAGTTAACATCCTTTTGGTTCTAGACTTTTCCCCCTTAATTTTTGTATCCTTTTGTCTGTTTGGAACCAAAAGGACGATAGCTCATATACTTTAGTACTGGTAACTTTAATGTACAGTTAACACCCTTCTCAATGTTTCTGAACTTTTATCATTTATATTTCATATAACCATATCTGACAAGGCAATGGTCTTTTGTTTTCGAACACGTGAAAGAGCAAAGGCATGCATGGGTAGCATGAATAAGTGTAGAAATAAAATGGCATCTAACAACATTCCCCCCTATTGAGTAAGAAAATTGGGGAGAAATTGGCAAAATTCAGAAAGAAAAAAAAAAAGTGGGAAAAAAAAAATCAGGAATTTTTTTAAAAATCGGAAACCGATTTAAATCGGGTAATTATCAGGCCTGTAAATTGCTTGTTCAATTAATTTCTTTTAAAAAACGCTTATATCAATGCATACACAATTGATACAGAAAATGTCATTGGTCGGGGTAATCAGGACATGTATTTTAGGGTTCTACCGACCTTCAATTTTAGTAGGCAAACAAATTCATCCACTCCTTTGGACTTCCAAGTCAAGTGATTCCTCACTGCCCATATTATTGATTTTGAAAGACACTCCATTTAAAAAAATGTGAGAGAATCCATCTGGTGCAAAAGGATAATCCTTCTTTGCATAGGGACTCTGCACTATCACCTATCTTCGCTCTAGTGATCTTGAGACACTAGACAGCATGAAACTGTGTGGAGAATCACCTGGCTTAAAAAGGTCAGCAGAAGTGGATGAAAGCTTGCCTACCGGGGTACTAAATTTCAATTTGGTAGAAGCCTAAACTACATCTAAGGTATACACAGCTTGACCTGTGGTATAAGTTCACAAAATGAGTAAAAAATTGTTTTCCCAGTCCCATGACACATTTGTACACAGGGCCATAGGTTTGACATTGGCGGAAGCTCATGAATATACCAAGATTTGTCTATTTTAATACTTTTATAAATTTATCTTCCAACAATGCCTGTTTAAAATCTGCTAGCATTACTTTGAAATCAAAAAGCAATAGAGGACCTTGACAAGTGTTTGCTTTACTGTATACAAAAACTGTCATGTTTCATTTATTGCTTGTTAAACACACAAAAAATCACCACTTTGCTAGTTCTTGACTTTAATTATCATATGTATTAGATATTGTATCATGCATGTACTTGACCGAAAATTGGTTTAAGAAAAAAGAAAAGAAAAATAAAGAGAGTCACTTACAGAGATGAGTGGGAATGTCTCCCACACAGAGAAGGTGTGGGGGAAACTCGGGGTTGCCCCTTAGTTTCTTCATCATCACCATCGGCGAGTAACCGAGCGGTCCCATTAATAGATTCAAGCGCCCTCTATGTGGCATGGCTAATATAATGTCTTCCACTCCGTCTGTTCGGGAGAGGGAAAAATTGAATGAATAATCCCGCGAGGCTCAGTATGAATTCATATAAAGTGCATACTTATGCATTCTACTATTCAACTAGTCTAGTAGGACTACTCGACATTCAATAAAAATAGTGATGGCTGTTTGTTTGTTTGTTTTTTTGTTCTTGTTTTTTTCCCTCCATGTGAATATCATACAAATTCAAGACAGTGCCATCAGTGTCAGAACCTGGCAGATATCAGCACTATATAAGTATTCATATTATCATTATCACTAAAGTCATCATTAGTTTGACAGTATTATTATCATTATTATTGTCATCAGCATTACCGGTATTAGCAGCAGTAGAAGTAATAGAAGTACCATCATCATCATTATTATCACGACTACAACTTCCTCTAAAAAAGCTTCATTATTACTTCTTTACCTGATGCAACTTGGGTAAAGAGTTGATGGAAAAAAAGCCATCATGCTTTCAGCTATTATTATAATTAATATTGTCATCATTGTTATCATTGGTAGTAGTAGTAGAAGTACCATCATCATCATTATTATCACTACTACTACTTTCTTTAAAAACAAAATCATAAATATTATTTCTCTACCTGAGGCAGCTTGGGTAAAGAGTTGATGGAAAAAGACCATCATGCTCTCAGCTCCTTCTCCACCGTAACGCTTCACAGTAGCAAATTTGGTGGTCATGAACTGGTCAAATGCCTAGAAAAGAAATGAAAACACAAACCATGGTAAACTTAATTATTTCCCTGCCGAAAAGTGCATTGTTGAAATACATACATACACAATAGAAATGGATAAACAAAATGACCTCAGTGATTATTTCAACAGGACAGAAATTACAAGACCAGTGTTACCAAAGAGTAGAGTTTAAGATAAAGAATTGAAGAGATGATCTTTACAAAGTATTTCCCATTACTGGTGATTTAATCTGGTATAAATATATAATGAAACATTTGTTAATTATCAACTACATGTACATGAATTTTTATTACATATCATTGTGAATTCATTTTTCATTTTTTCAAAGTTTCCATCCTGCCATATGCAAGTCAAACTGAAACATATTTTCTTCCTGTTACTTCATGGCTTGACTTTAATATGATACTAATAAAAAATGATGTATAAAACATGACAAACCTGAGCATCGGCCATCACTTGTGCTATCTTCTGCTTGGTGGCATTGGATACGGTCCAGTGAGGGCTCTCTTCAGCTTGGTTGCCAAACCATTCTCTTTCTTCACTCGTCTGATAGTATTAACAAAAAGCAAAACAAATAACTGTAACTTTATCAAAAATTAAACAATAATGGTAAGTAGGCCTAAGGGTAATGAATAATACCAGGAGGCGCGATAGCTCAGTTGGTAGGGCAGTGGTCTCATAAAGTCCTGGGTTCGAAACCAAGGTAATGCGCTTGTGCCCTTTGGTAAGGCATTAATCCTCTTTACTAGGTCTCTCAGAGAGGACCTAAAGCCAACAGTCCCTGCATTTCTGCTTTCTTAGCAGTCAGATAAAATAACCACCACAACTACTATAATTCTCTGTTCTTGTATAGCACATAGCATAATCACATTATGATATACGGTATTATTAACCGTATAAGACATCTGAGCAGGGCAATTTTTAAATGT
Source organism: Strongylocentrotus droebachiensis (assembly GCA_035222895.1). NCBI lineage: Eukaryota > Metazoa > Echinodermata > Echinoidea > Camarodonta > Strongylocentrotidae > Strongylocentrotus > Strongylocentrotus droebachiensis. Next base: position 240,413 of record JAVYIG010002229.1, read on the forward strand.
TATTGCCCTCAAGGTTTGATGGATAAGTCAACAAAATTACAATAAGTTAGTCCGCTCAGAAAAGTCAATGGGATTTTGTGTGTAATTTGGCGGGCAATATAGGTTATACAGTAAACCAATGAACAAATATTTTAGCCCGCTCAGAACAGTCAATGGGATTTGTGTGTAATTTGGCGGGCAATATAGGTTATACAGTAAACCAATGGACAAATATTTTAGCCCGCTCAGAAAAGTCAATGACAAAATGCGTGTTAAACTAGTGAGCAATAATGTAGATCCAGTTGTAATTTACATCGCGCATCAGCTACTGTAATTTACATCGCGCATCGCGTATAAGAAAATGCGCACTTTGCGCGAACTCTATTGTGACGTAACAATCACACCCTAGGCAAACTGTTTGCAGTGTATCGAAAATCTGTCAAACACTGGATGAACAGTGCTGGTTTGACAATGTTTTTGCAACTTCTAATGCTAGGAAACCCTGTGTAGCCTACATAATTTAAGAGTATAAGATAGTAAGAGTTTCTTGTTTGCTCTAGATGTCTGATGTGGTTAATAATAGTAATATTGACTGCCTAATTCAGGGCAATACGACTTGTCATATATCACCCTCACCTTCGGTTCAGGCGATATACGTCGTATTGCCCAGAAGGCAGTCAATATTACTTAAATGTTTATATGCACTTCCAAAGAACTTTAGATATTATTACCCGGGATTTAGCTCTGGCAACCGTAGTGTTCTGTGCATTCAAGGGATAAATTCTACCTGGTACCTACGTACTACGCATGGATCCAGCGTTGCAAACGTATATTGATATCTTATAAAGGAATAGCAAACTCATGAAACTTGAACATGTACTCCATGTTGGAAAATTATGAATATAAGAAATGGATAAGAAATTTATCAACATTACAGTTCCATTTGTTCTAGTGAAAGACACATGATCAAAGTTAGTGCCTGTGACTTTGACATATTTCTTTTCTCATTAATCAGTAATTCTACATTTTCTACCTAAATTGTTTGGCACATACCGGTACAGTGATTGAATCAAACAAACAGTCAGTGTATGTGTGATTCAATTTAGTTAAAATTTCTTTTTCATCATTTATGATTAACTTAACACAATAAAAACAGTTTAAAAGTATATCTTGATTTACATACCAGTAAGTGTGAAAACTCAACAGCGATATTGCTACAGTAAGCCTTCTTTAGGTGGTCTAAGACTTCCTGCACTGTTCCTTTCTCTTTCCCAATGTTGACTATGCCTGAACAAAATGAAACCATGACAAAAAGCGAAACATTGTTAGATGGATCAGGGAGGTGAAAGGAAGGAGTCGAAACTCTTGTTATTTATTCAAACGCATTCGTGAGGTCTAAAGCGTAACAATGGGATGTGTAACATTCCACTTGGCTTTGAAGTTCCATGCTCCGATCCGCGCTTCCACTGCGGGGACTTTCGGAAGCCAGGGACCAGTTTTACATTTATTACAAAATATTAAATTACTGGCAAAATTGCAGTGTAAATCAAAAACTTTATATGGGGATTTTATTGAGAATAGTGCATCAAACAAATTTTCAAATTTAGAACTCCGTCCTTCCTATAATTTGTGTGCCAGAGTTGGTAAAAGAAAAATTACATCCTGACAAAAACTCAATATTTTAGGATGATGCGCTAATTTGTGCATGCTTTAATGTCCCGTTATTTGATCCATGATTTACAATCTTCAACAACATTAAGTTTGCTAATGCATGTTTTCGCGTGTTTTTTGTATTTTTCAAGTTAAAAAAGGATGAAATTACACAAGTTTGTGTTCGCTTGTTCTACTCTTTACACATTCAACAATGGTTGAGAAATCATTGGAAGGGACAGCGAACAGTTGCTGTGATACCATTTTCTGATGTAGGAATTCTAAAGCCTGATATTACATGCGCTCTTTTATCTCACCACCTGGTCAACAGATGCAGGTTAGCGCATAACTTTTCGGCGGCTTGGAGCATGGGGTCAAAGGAGAGCGGCTTGATTCCAGTCCTTCTCTATCAGGTCCCTGGATGGATTGTACTTTGTTGGTATCATCAGCAGTTTTTAACCTAAATAGCAGTATATACTACATTTTCACAAATATAAGTTGATGAAAAGTAAAGCATCTTTTTGTATAAAGATTTTCAGACTATAAGGACTGCTACCAGTTTAGAAACAAACTATTTTTTGCGAAAACACATGACACAACCAATGCAGGCTAGACAGTTGATGTACACACTTTTTAATGTAAATATGGATGCAAATAATGCATAAAGCACATTTATATCCAGTGGCATTCAAATATTTACCTGTTAAATTGTACGATTCACTGCTATCTGATGACAGTCCATACAGATGAGGGTCCAACTCTGGCACAGGTCTGTATTCAGGAAGTAAAAAAGTAAAATCAATATTCGACTTGATTTCATGTCATGACATGATATTGTGATGTGAGATTGCAATGTCCATAATTAAAAAATGTGTGTACCCATTCAGGAATCATACCTTTCCATGTTACTGGAGCTTTGTGAACATTGATTTTATTTGTCCATTAATTATACTACTGGAAAGCTTTTAACTTTTCTTTCTGTTACTGTAACTGTTTCTTGACAGAAACTAGCTTTAAATAACTCAAAACTGTTCGTCATGTGGTAGATTAGTTTCTTATATCTAGAAAATGCTGCTGGGACACACAAAAAAGCACAGCTATCAGATGATGAGTCAGGACTAACAGTGTAGTAAGTTTGTAGCCTCATCTCTGTTTACTAATTACTTGGCTCAGTCGGCCATTTTACATTTCTACCAAGATAGTGTGGCATTTGCAGACTTTGTAAAAATTCATATTAAGATATGCTTGGTACTGTGAGAGTTCTTTTTTTCCCGGAATGCACAGGAAGTCATGAGATCTAAACTACAGTGAAACTTTCTTTAGCAAATACCTCTATAGAAAGACCACCTGTCTATATACATCTACATGTAAAGACTACCTTTTACCGCCTCCCTTGATCAGCCTTTCTATACAGGTTTAAATGTATAAGCAATTTAAATATAATGTACAACTTTAAAATTCACTTCTATTTTATTTCTCACTGATCAAATCAACACAAAATGGCATAATAATCATACTTGATAAAAATATTGGATTGAGCAAATCAATGCTTTAAAAATAGGGTTTTTATTTAAAATTTGATCTCATAATTAAATACTTCCTCTTACATACACTTGTCAGTATATTCTGCAAAACCAACTTGTAGACTTTCTATTAAATTTGTTTTGCCTTACATCAACTTATCCTACTGTGGTGCATACGTACTGTAGTTGCAACAAGCCTAAAGGATCTAACGTCGCCCTCTTGTGTCCATGTTCCCGGTAGGCTGTTACGAGGCGTAGTAGATTGGCATTCTGAATCCTATTCTGTATTGCAGCTTCATCTAAAAGTCACACAACAGTAAATTGGTACATTACTCCTTAAAAGATTACAACACAATACAATGTATAGATCTTCTTTTTTCTGCCCAGCTTTAAAAAATACAGATATGCCGTTGTGACTGGTGTAGATTGCCAAATACAAATAAGCTAACAAAAAAGATTAAAGGTAAATACAAAGTTTTGGGAAATTTTGAAAATTGGGTGGATAGTGATTCTTTACCATTTTGATATAATTGGATGCCTCTGTAGATGTATTATAAGCACTAGAAAATTTAGCCCCTAAAACACTTCTACTTTCGAGAAAAATTGAATATAAAAATTTACCGGTGCTCCCGGTAAATTTGGATAAATTTCAAATAGCGCCTACGGCTGTTCAATGGTAGCTACGACCATGAAAATCTCAAAATATGTAGTTGTGATATATAATTTTCAAACGGGAATAGCAAAAAGGTCGATTTTCGTCAATAAACATTGTTTTATAGCTTAATTAATATCTTGACCTTGAGAGGGAGCTATACAACATAAAGAGTTTATTATTTACAATTTCATAACTTAAGACTCGATTTCAACCGCGACAACGATCACTGAATATTGTAGAATCGCATAGGCTTCCAATATGTTCATTTTAACCAAATTCATGACCACATACCAAAACTTTGTAATACCTTTAAACTGTCTGATGTTGATTATTTATTTGACATTTAAAAAACAGCTTTCTGTCCATTTACATCACTTAGAGTTAGACCTATTAAACCCATTTCCTGTCATAATTTCAACAATTTATATTCATGTAAATAATATATTTAAGCAATCTCATGAGAATTCAGAGTGAAATCAATGATTTTAATTCGTAAAATCACCAGAGAACAAAGTGAAGTTGGACAAGTTATCCAGGGTGGCACCTAGACCCCCAAATCAGTCTCTTTTAATCAGGGATATGTACATGTGCGTCAGGAGCCATCAAAGTCAAAAGAAAAATGTTTAAAAACTCCTCCAAACAGACAGATTTTTCTGTTTAGTTGGCACCATACCCTGGATAACGCGACCGGGTCTTCATAAATTTCTATTTCCAACAAAGGCAAGTGAATCCCAACAGCTAGCAGCTGGCCCATTTTTGCAATTAACTTGTTATGATCTCATTTCTCACTCATAATTTATTCTCAATCTGTTCTAACTCCAGCCTGGGAGCCGGGATCCAGCTCGTTCATGTTTGCGTAATTGTAATCTGCCTTTTTCACCACAACGTCATTCGGGTTAATGGAACTGTTTCACACACAACTGTCACACAATTTCTCAAATATCCCCCACTTATTTATACTCTCTTCGTCTCACCTGTATTGATCTCCTCCGCTTGTTGTTGGAGGCCGATCAAATTCAGCGGCCGCCATGCCGATTGTCGATAGCCATACACGTCGCGACCGACGTTGTACAAGCGGGACGGTAGGTGCTGAACGGCGGGAACTAGTGGCGCTGCATGCTGGCAGCAAGGGGTCGACTGCGATGACAAAATTCTGACCCGACTATGTCGAAGAAATCGCAACATCTTTTCTAATTTTCAGTGTCTTCTTCTTTCAAATATATGAAAAAAATATAATGTATGAAATATACGAACACAAATTTAGGTACATTCCTATAATCGACCTTTGATTTCTGATGCAAATGTGATATTTCGGTACCAAAACATCGAGAAGTGAGCCGTTTTATAAATATTTCGAGTAGAAATACTATTCTCAATTGCAGATGTTTAATATTTTTAACGAAAATGTTTAAACATGTATGATTTATTTTGGCAAGTATTGGACTCTCCATATCTACCAAACAAAATTTGAAATTTTTTCAAATGGATTTATATTTCATTAATCAATCGATTTAAATATTTTGTTACGGCAGGGGGTAATTATGTTTCACTTCATAAAAACATTTAAGCCTTCACGAAAGGTAATCACATATTGGAGGTGTGTTGTGGGTGTGTCAGAGCAAGGAGATACCAGCAATAAATATCTCTTTGGTCTGAGGCATAAAGTTCGTTTCATTTTTATACAACTGACCGAGCTGTACTGACCTTTGTAAATTTGTCCCCTTTGGTTGATTTTGTTGTTTGTTTGGATTTTTGTTGTTCTCATTCTTTTTTCATGAACAAAAAATGAATGGCGGGTCCAGAACTCTCTAGGATATAGGGGCAGTCTGAAAGCAAAATGTTTAAAAGGTCAAGGAAAATATTCCATGGCGTTTTGGGATTGATGCATGGCTTCTTGTAACAAGACTGAGGAATAAGATACGGTGGATGCCACGCATTGTTTACTAAAAATGTCATTTTGGCTAAAAATTTGAAAGATGGTCCAAAATCTTGATTTTTAATTTTTTAATCGAATATGAATTATCTGATGAAGAAATTTCGATTGATATAGTTTTCAAACCTGTTAAATACACATTTGAATGTTCAATATTACACGCATAAAGTATGGCGCAATGAAACAAAAGTGTGATTTACTCAGAATATGGTCGTAAAGTAAAGTACAATTTAAGAAACCCTGGATAACTAATGGTATTTTTAGATCATTTTGATAAACATAGAATGTATAAAGGTACAATAACATTGAATACAAGAAAAAAATAAAATATAATGATTATAAGATAATATATATGTTGTTATGCCACAGACAGACAAGAAAAGATCAGATTGATTGATTGATTTTTATTCGACAAGCTTCCAACATACAACAATATACAATAATAACAGATCAAAAATAAGTCAGCTTGAACAGGATAACCCACGAAAGCTCGAGAGCTTATTTCCAGTGGGGTCCCTTACAGACATGTATACAATTAATAAGTTAAAATAGTAATATTTACAGACAGATAAGAACATTAAAAGAACTACTTATTAAAGATAATAATAATAATAACAACATTAAACTGATGATAGAAATGATATTAAGTACAAGAAGAAAAAGAAGAAGAAGAAGAAGAAAAAGAGGAGAAGGAAAAAGAGGAAAATAATGATGAATTTGTAGAATTTCTATAACGTATACGAAAACATAAGTATATACAACAGGAAAAGTATGAACCGACAGAAGAATAAAAAATTCAATCATATAACACGTCATTCACTTCTCTTCTCTGACTGTCAAGTATTAGGTATTCCTTTAATTTCCTCTTAAAATGATCATAGTTTCCTATTTCTTTTACACCATTGGGAAGGGAATTCCAATGTTTTATGGCATTGTAATAAAACGAATTTCCAATACTACCTACTCTTTCTGGTAAGTTAAAGTTGAATCGGCTATTTCTTGTATTATAATCATGTACGTCAGTAACAAGATCGAAGTTGGATCGAATTTAATTATTCGACCTAGTATGATATATTTTATGCACGTGATGCAATACGAGTTGTTTTGATCTTTGGTCGACTTCAAGAAACCAGCTTTAGAAAGTTCGCTGTAGCCAACATGAGTTCTTTGACCAGAACAGTTGATAAATCTCACCATTTTGTTCTGTATAATCTTCAACTTCTTTTGATCTGACTTGTTTATGTTACTATACCATGCAGGGTTAGCATAGTCAAATAAACATTGAATAAGAGCAAAACAGAGTGTTGTACGTCTTGCTTTTAAGTCCATACAACTTTGATATCTGTACAAAAATTTCAGACGAGAATTTGCTTTTTTTTACAACTGATTCTACTAAAGATGAAAATGAAATTGCGCTAGCCAACTCAATGCCTAAATACTTCACAGACTCTTTTCTCTTGATTGCTTGATTATTGTGTGTCACTTTGAATTAAAATGACTTTTTAGAACTACTTTTAGAACAAAATAAAATGCTTTCTGTTTTTCCCAAGTGTAAAGAAAGCTTATTATCAGTCATCCAATCGACACACGTAGACAGCTGTTCACTGAGCTTTTCCTCAATATATTTAGGATCAGGATTTGAATAGAGTAGTACGCTGTCATCTGCGTACAATAATAGTTTGAAGTCTTTTATACAAATACACATATAATTTATATAACTTGAAAATAGAATTGGGCCTAAAATGCTTCCCTGAGGAACACCGCATGTTATAGGCATTAGTTTGGAACGAATATCATGAATGGCCACTACTTGGTGTCGATTAGATAAGTAGGATCTGAACCAATCTAAACTTGCCTTATCAAAACCCATTAGTTGTAACTTCTTCAATAAGACGCAATGATTAAAGGTAATACAAAGTTTTGGTATGGGGTCATGAATTTGGTTCAAATGAACATATTGGAAGCATAAACGATCCTACAATATTCAGTAATCGTTGTCGCGGTCAAAATCGACTCTAAAATTATGAAATTGTTATTAATAAACACTTTATGTTGAAGAGCTCCCTCTCAAGGTCAAGATATTAATTAAGCTATAAAACATTGTTTATTGACTAAAATCAACCTATTAGCTATTCTCGTTCGGATATTATAGACCACAACTACATACTCTGGGATTTTCATGGTCGCATGCAGCTACCATTGTACGGCCGGAGGAGCTATTCGAAATTTATCAAAATTTACCGGGAGCACCGGTAAATCTTCATTTTCAATTTTTCTCGAAAGCAGAAGTGTTTTAGGGGCTAAAATTTCTGGTGTTTTTAATACATCCACAGGGGCATCCAAACATATCAAAATTGTAAAGAATCACTATCCACCCATTTTTCGAAATTTCCCAAAACTTTGTAATACCTTTAACTGTATCAAAAGCTTTTTGCAGATCAAGAAGCACCATACCAACAAAGCGCCCTTGGGAAGTTTCTCTCCTCAAATAATCAGTCAAATGAATTAGACATGTTTCAGTCGAATAATCATGTCGAAAACCAGATTGAAATTCATAAATTATATCATTTTCTTTGAAGTATCTTTCAATTTGAACACAGACCGATTTTTCTATAATCTTTGATGCTATACGCTTAAAACACTAATAGGTCTATAGTTGCTAACATCAGTTTTATCTTTCTTTTTATAAAGTGGAGTCACTTTTGCTATTTTCATATCCTCTGGAAAAGTACTCGTCAAGATAGATAGGTTCATTAAGTAACTTAGAGGCTTAAATAAAGCCTTCGCACCATCTTTTAGAAATTTAGCTGGAATCAAATCTAACCCAGTACTTTTTGATACATTCAGATAATGTGATGAATAAGTCATTTTGTTGAGTGGAAACACACTATACAGTACCGTATATGGCAATTCCCACATAGGCCTATATTAGCAGTATAAGTCCATGGGCCAAAAACTGAAGAGGAAAACATCACCTGAGACACAATCTTAAATGATTTGTTCCCTCTTAGTTAGGACGGAAGGACCCTTCCCTATCAGAATGTGTCCGTTGGTCCTAAAGATTGTGGATCAGGAACATTATAATTTTACAAAATGTCATATTTGCTAATTTAAGTCAAAACACATTGTAAGTATGTCAATATAATGTAAAAATACATCTAAAGTCATTTCAAGTAAAAAGGTATATGTAATCAAAATATGTAAAATAAGTTAAAGTAACAAGGTATATGTAAAAAACAAAAAAGGTATAAAGTCATTTCAAGTAACAACATAAGACCATTGGCACGGAAACTGAATGTTAAAGAAGTTGTTATCTTTGAAACCCCCTCGAAAAAAAAGGAAGTAGTCAATACAAAATATAAATCAAGCAGAAATATAAATTGATACATGTTTATTATCTATATAGGATACCCTCAGCTATCAGAATGTGCTTGTTTTGTCATATAGTTGGTGTTTAAAAAGAATGTCTTTATTTTTACAACAAATGCTAATCAGGAATAACTTTACAGTGTATCAGCTAGAGGCTTTCGAGTTTCGGTAAGGCCTGCTGTCTAAGCCTTGATTACAGAAACTGTTAAATATTTTTCAACAACAAAATTAACAATATTGATTTTCAAAAACCATTAAGATATTGGTTTATTAACTACATTTTTTAATTTCACTAAAAAATTACAGCTGTATATGGTTAAAAACTAAGTTGAAAGAAATTCCCAAAGTGATACAGTCACTCAAAAAAATCTGTTATACCCCAAGCAAATTTATCAGACCCATTTTGAAGTTCTTATTATAAATGATTGATTGGATAGAGGAAAAAAGGCAGAACAATGAAAGGAAACTATTTAAATGACAAGTCTCATTTCAAGAAAACATGTGTTTATGTGTTCGTACTACATATCAACAAAACTTTATCACAAAAAGACTTGGCCTCTCTTTCTACAAGACTTTTAATATGTTCTTGCATGATGGAAATGGTAATAAATGATAAGTAGAACGTTTCTCAAAATACTGATATTTATCAGTCTCATTAATACAATTTTAGATTTTTTAAAAGTCATCTGCATTAACATTTAGAAACAATTAATGTGAAGGATGCAAATATTTTGTTGATTTGTTTACACCTCAAAACCAATACGACAACACAAATTTTTGTGAATTTATCCTTGAATACGTAATGACATTGTCTTAATTATTTTTGATAAATTACTACTTATCCACATTTTTTAATCATTTTTCTAAATCTGATATACTATTGCTGTGTGATGTTACCATTGCCATATTGTTTATTGTTTTTGTATATGGATGTATGTATTATAATGTAAATATATGACTGCACCTGTACTTTGTAAAAACAGACAATTTCATGCTTAAGCTGCATGTCATGGTTTTTTTTCTTCAATTCAACACTCACTGCAACACCCCCTGCAATGCCTATTGATGACGCCCACTACCCATTCATGCACCGTGCGTGATCACTGAATCGGCATCTAAGTATGTGTAATCGGCATCTGTAGTAGTATGTGTAATAGAATCCCCATATCTCAAAGTTTCAATATCATATTTTGAAATTGCACTCGTCTCAACCACACCTTCATCTCTCTGGCTCTAGGTAAGTCAACAACATTACTGTTCTCTATGTTTTGGGCCTTCTCGTGAAATAAGCCACTGGTCACCGAGTGTGAAAACACACACACACACACACGCACACGCACACACACACGCACCCTTGCGTGTAAAGTCTACGGGGAGGTGAAATCCCCAATGTCACTTTGTACAAGGTGAATGAGCAGTGGCATATTTCATGAAAGTGCCATGTTTTGTATCGTTTCGTTAGTTTGGAGCTAGAAGGGTGTTAGCCTCCATGTACATTATATATTTCAACAAAGAGTTAACATCCTTTTGGTTCTTTTCTCCCTTAATTTTCTCTCCTTTCGTCCGTGTTTGGAGCCAAGAGGTGGTTAGCTCATATACTTTAAGAGAGAGTTAACGCCCTTCTGGTTCTGTTCCTGTTATCATTTATATTTCATATAACCATATCTATTATAAACTGCGCATGAACTATTCCTACTATTTCAAAGGAAACTGAACTTTAGTTGGATTTGTGTATCTCATTGTTTTATTTTTCTTCAATAAACAGTATTCAATTCAATACATTATTTCTCACATCAGAAAGATGCGTGCCGTTTCATTATTTGTAGAATGTCCAGTACCTTAATTTACAAATCACCTGGACAGTCTGATGCAAAATAACTCTACATGTACATAGACATTTGGGAATTAAATGCATTGCGTTCAAAAAGCCGCGCAATTTAAACCTGAGTGAAGCTTATATCAATGCATACATAATTAATACAGAAAACTTTCATTGGTACAATCATAACATGTAATTGAGGCTTCTACCAGATTGTCTTTCCATGTGCGCTATAATAAGAAGCCACCATTATTATTATTATTGATAGAAAATGTATTATGGTTTTGCAAGATGCATGTGAGAGAAACCTCATAGAGTTTTAATGACGGGTTCAGAACTCTGTAGGGTGGTGGGGGGGGGGGGGGGTGTCAGTCTGACGGGAAGGCCATTACATTAATAGTAGACCAGCCAAACATAAACAAACATAAACAGATTCCATGGAGTTTTGGGGTAATGCATAGCAGCCATGCAAAAACTCTTGCAATAATACCGAGGAATCAGATACGGGTGGATGCCAGTTTGAATTGTCTGAATTTTGCAGTAAAATATTTCAACCAATCAATAAACAATGAATGTATGAATGAAGTATATCAAACAAATATACACTGCCTTTATTCGAGTATCTGGATTAATATAAAACTATGCTCCCTCAGTGACTGCAATAGTGCTTTTGCAGTCACATTGGACCCATAGTTTTCACCAGAGTCTCTCATGCATGGTAGTATATATTTTGTAAACCCTCGGCTATCCCCGCGGCTATCACAATCTGCTCGTTTTGTCATAAAGTTGGTGGTGGATGTGACCACCATGGCCGTTACCAATTTGAATTTTTTAAATACCACGTGACACCATTATCTTGCATCAATTTTTTTTCTCTCGATTGGTTGAGAGCTTTTTACGTGACCTGAAATATTTTAACTATTTTCAGATTGCTCTGAAAAAGTACTGTTTGGGAGTTGAAAATTCAGCGAGGGTACGGGATTTCAAATGACTCCAACCCCGTCATGGGGCGCACGCCCCCTTTTTGTGTTCCCAAAAAATGGCAGGAAAAAAGCTAAGAAATATTCACATACAATTAATGTTCAGTTTAGGCATTCAGAAATGCCTTGAAATGTACCATAGAGCATCTTAAGATTCAATATTTTCCGGGGTCCTTGAGCGGGCCCCGGAACCCACGTCGTATTAAAGGCTTCGTGCTTTGCGCTCGCAATGTCGTATATTTCACGCCCCCCCCCCCCCTTTTGAAAAATCCTGGATCCGCCTCTGACTCCCCACAAATTTCAATGCCTCCCTGGTTTTTTGGAAAAATTATTCCTATTGTGCTGAATGCAATTGATAGAAACCTCCCTGATTTTTGAATGAATGCTCCCTGAAAGCTAAATGTAAAGGTTTGCATATCTGTGTCACGGCGTGAACGCCGTATGTAATCTACGCTGAGTCGCAGTCTAATTAATCTTCAACCACAACAGTTTCATTTTAATGACTATGTGGTGATGTTTTTTTTTACAACAATTCAGTAGACCAATGGAACATGGAAGGATGTAGATAATATGTTTGAAACACTGTTCATTAAATGTTTGGGACACTGTAAGATATGTTAATCGTTGACGTTAGAACATGTTCGAGTTAGAGTTAGATGAATTCGGATTCATTGGAAAACCTGTTGGAAACCTCAAAACATATAAGGAGCAAATATAAAGGTGAGTATACTGCTCGATTATACTTTCTTGATGTAGGATATAAAACAAAATACCTTGCCTTCAGGAGAAGGAGAAAATGTGAATACACACGAAGTAGGAGGGGGAAGAGAGAGAAATTAGAAGGAGAGAGCAAGCTAGAGGGGAAAAAAGAAGAGAATAGGGTTAACAAGGAAGAAAAAGGAGAAAAAATAAAGAACAGGAAGGAAGGGGAGAGAAAGAAAAAAAAAGAGAAAGAGAGAGACAAGGTGCAAAAGCCTAAGTCCATACGAGTTCAAGCATAATTACATTTCAACAAAAGGGTAGTACGCACTTTAAACAATGAAGGAATGTCGGGCTTACAAGAAGCCCATTGGAATTTACAAAGGGAGAAACATATATTGAAGGTATGTGCGTGATTTCTTATGAGATATGTATCGGAATACATTCTTTAGGGTTGACGAGTCCTAGTGCATCTGCTTTAATGTATAGTACAACACAATAGTGAAGAAGCTGACATTCTCGGTGAATGATCATGAAAGAGACTGTCGCGTGGGATAATAGGCCATTTTCGTAATGTAACCATATTTAATGCATTACGTCTTTGTGAAGTGCATCGATACTAGAAGATTTAGATACAAACTATTTTATTCACCTGAAAAAAATAATAGTATACAAATAGACAGAATCCGAACTGCATACAATAGTTGTTGCCAGGTAGGACAAACATTATGACATGCCCTACCTAGCAATACTTAATCTATGCAGTTCGCATTCTGAATATTGACGAAACAAATTTAATACATAAGTCTTTGTGAAGTGCCTCAATGTGAAGTGCCTCAATACAAATTATTAATTTCACCTGATAAGAGTAATGGTATTACATTAGTACTCGTATAAGGTGAATTAAATAATTTGTATTGAGGCACTTCACAAAGACTTATGTATTAAATTTGGTTACATTACACAAATATCCTATTGTGGTGTTCTTGGTTTTTTAGAAAAGATAATATTGAATATTTTGTAGGTAATTCGTTTGAATTTAGCTGATACATGAATTGACCTAGGTGAAAGAGATACAAGTCAGAAATTTTCAGAATTTTAGCTTCATAACACTTTTTATGAGTAGAAGCAAAGTATCAAATGTTGTAAATAATTCGGAGTGCCTTTTTTTGTAGTAATACAATTCTGTTCATTTGAGTTTTGGAGGAGTTTCCCCAGGCAAGAATTCCATAGTTTAAATAAGGTATTACAAGTGATGAATAAGGCATTTCCAATATATATTTGATGGAAAATAAAACTTAATTTTGTTACGGACACCAACATTTCTTGAGATTGTTCTTATCACTTATCGTTTGTGAGACCCAAAACCTTTGTAGAAGAGACTTCTGCTTATTTGAGTCAAAGAATATATCACCTGAAAGAACAGTAATGGAGTTACTGAAAAGCAATTCGTTTTTTTTTCTAAATTCATGAGAGTTTGTTCGCTTTGATCCAAATAGCCACTTTTCTTAATTCATTATTTAACGTTAATAGCAACACATTGGGGTCTCGATTGCAGTAAAATAACAATGTCCCGAAAGCAATCTTAGCAATCTTGCTGCTGAATTTTAGCAACAATTATTATTCGCCATTGCTGCTCTTTAAAGGTACTATGTCCCATTTGCAGGCCAAACAAATGAAAAAGTTAAATTCCAACTGCAATTGAAAGATAATACTTATTTAGAACTTCCCTAAAAAAGGTGGGGCTTGAAAATGTCTTCAAGTGGGAAAATAATGACTATTAGTTGTCAAATCGACTTTAGGGTTATAGAGCCCAAAAGTAATAGTCTTGATTTTCAGACAATAATTGTACTGAATGGACATACGTTTTATGCTGCGCAAAGATTCAATCAGTTTAATCTTGGCCATCACAAGAAGTGGGTTATTGATGTAGACAAATGCTCATGTACCCTTTACAACTCTTTTCATGTATGTTATTACCAAAGAGAAAAAAAAAGCCAGTCAGTCACTCAATAGTGTCTGACAGTGAAGTCTAGCAAGTAAACGGGTTTCCTTGCATAATTTGAATATGAGGACACTGCTAACGTTTAAATTTCACAGATAGGACATACATGACATATTCATAATTCCTGCAAAGTTCTACAGAATTCAGGTTGGCTGCAAAAGGGACATAGTACCTTTAATACAACCATGACATGGAATAGCAATTTACATGATAATTCATTTACAGTTGATTCCACTCGATTGATTCCACTGTTCGCAGGAATTAGCAGAGAGATGTAGAAGTGAACATTCTCACCAAATAACGACGATGTATTATTATTCTTATTTTGTTATCGTCTCTTCAATGCTAGTTGAATAAAAACATACCTGGCAGGAATTAATTCCTTGAAATGCTAGAGCGCCGTAATGGCAGCCATGCTAAAGCTGGGGGTAATTATTGTGGAGCGCCATGTAAAATGTATTATATTATTAAATATTTAATTGTATAACTGATTTCTTGTCAAAATCATTGTACTGTTGGAAATGAAAAGTAAAACTGAAACTGAAACTGAATGTCAAGTATGACAAATATGAGTGCTATACAAAAACCGACTATTATCATTATTATTATATTTTCAATTGTTGTTAAGAAATTGTTACGAGATTTCCGGCTTGCACTCGATCGATCCCGCTGGTTCAAATATTTTGTTATGACTTGTTTTCAATTACATGATGGGTGCACGCCAAAAATTTCTTTACAACAATAAACGTCATTGTGGTACTATTTCATGTAGCGACACGTCGCATGGAAGATAAATTCATATTGTACCAGGTTTAATAATGTTAAAGAAAACTGGATTTGAACCCCGGACCGTACTCTCTCTCTCTCTCTATCCCTATCTCTCTCTCTCTGTCTTTCTCTCGCGGTACAATAATATTGGGTAATCAGGCGCGGATCCAGGATTTCTTAGGGGGGGGAGGCCCAAATTTGAAATTATGCGAGCCAAATATTGGTACGTAATGGTGACCAGCAGTGACGTAATTAGGGGTGGGTGGGTGCAGGGAGGGGCGATTTTTTCCCCTCCCTCCTCCGCGAAGCGCGGAAGCTTTGACATTTCAATAAATTATCAGAGAAAGAAGACGATTCGTTGTACCATTCCCAAAAATAATCCTCGTCTGAATAATGTTTCCCCCCATCCCGCGAGAAGCGCGAAAGCTTTACGTTTCATTAAATCATTAGAGAAAGAAGACGATTCGTTGTACCGTTCTCGACTCTTAATCCTTGTCTAAATTCAGTTTCCCCCTCCCCACCCCCCTACCGCACGAAGCGCGGAAGCTTCGACGTTTCATTCAATTATTAGAGAAAGAAGACGATTCGTTGTGTCGTTATCGACTCTTAATCTTCGTCTAAATTCAGTTTCCCCCCAATTTTTTACGTTTCATTTAATCATTAGAGAAAGGAGACGATTCGTTGTACCGTTCTCGACTCTTAATCCTTGTCTAAATTCAGTTTCCCCCTCCCGCGCGAAGCGCGGAAGCTTCGACGTTTCATTAAATCATTAGCGAAAGAAGACGATTCGTTGTACCGTTATGACTTTTAATCCTCGTCTAAATTCAGTTCCCCCCCCCCTCACCTTGCTTTTACGTTTCATTACATTTTTCGAGAATGGAGACGATTCGTTGTACCGTTCTCGACTCTTAATCCTTGTCTAAATACAGTTCCCCCCCCCCCGACTCCCGCGCGAAGCGCGGAAGCTTCTACGATTTATTAAATCATTAGCGAAAGAAGACGATTCGTTGTACCGTTATGACTTTTAATCCTCGTCTAAATTCAGTTCCCCCCCCTCACCTTGCTTTTACGTTTCATTAAATCATTAGCGAAAGAAGACGATACGTTGTACCGTCATGACTTTTAATCCTCGTCTAATTTCAGTTTTCCCCCGCCCGCGCGAAGCGTGGAAGCTTTTACGTTTCATTAAATCATTAGAGAAAGTAGACGATTCGTTGTACCGTTATGACTTTTAATCCTCGTCTAAATTCAGTTCCCCCCCCCCCCGCTTCGACGTTTCATTAAATTTTTAGAGAATGAAGACGATTCGTTGTTCCGCTCTCGAAAATAATTTAGTTTCCCCCACCCGCGCGATGCGCGGAAGCTTTTACGTTTCATTAAATTATTAGCGAAAGAAGACGATTCGTTTGTATACCGTTATGATTTTTAATCCCCGTCTTAATTCAGTGTTCCCCCCTCCCGCGCGAAGCGCGGAAGCTTTTACGTTTCATTAAATCATTAGAGAAAGAAGACGATTCGTCGTACCGTTCTCGACTCTTAATCCTTGTCTAAATTAATTCCCCCCAAGCTTCGACGTTTCATTAAATTATTATAGAAAGAAGACGATTCGTTGTACCGTTCTCGAAAATTATTCTCGTCAGAATTCAGTTCCCTCTCCCCTCCCCCGCGCGAAGCGCGGAAGCTTTGACGTTTCATTAATTCATTAGAGAAAGAAGACGATTCGTTGTACCGTTCTCGACTCTTAATCCTTGTCTGAATTTCAAAAATGTTCTTTGTCTATTCCCTTTTCTTCCTACGTCCTATGGGGGGACCACCCCACCGCCCCCCTGGCTACGCGCCTGCGGTCAGATGAACATAATGTTGATACCTTGTCCGCCCCGGAAGCTCAGGGGTTTAAGGTTTTAATTTACGGTCAGATTAGCATTCAGGGGTCCGCCTTAGGGCCCTAGGCGGGGCCCAGGGGGCAGTACCCCGGAAGCTCAGGAGTTTTAGGCATTTAATTACGGTCAGATGAGCATTATTTTGATACCTAATTGTTACAGTGGCAGGTCACTAATTGGCTTGGGGTTCAGGGGGCGGAGCCCCGGAATCTCAATGCACTCAATTACGGTCAGATGAGTATCAAGGGGCCCGCCTAAGGGCTCTTGGTTGGGTCCAGGGGGCAGAGCACCCGGAAGCTCTGGGATTTTAGGCGTTTAATTACGGTCAGATGAGCATTTTTGATACCTTATTATTTGTGACACTGGCAGGACACTATTTGGCGTGGGGTCCAGGGGGCAGAGCCCTTGGGGTTTTAGGCATTTAATCATGGTCAGATGAGCATATTTTGATACCCCATTATAATGTGACACTGGCAGTTAGCTATTTTTTCTTTCTTTCTATTTCTCTTTAATATACTTTTTCAAAGAAAGTGTTGGGGGGGGGGGGGGCTCGAGGATCCCGATCCCCGTCGTTCCGCGGGCCCTGATAATTATGTAGGCATCTCTAGAAGCATTTTCTTGCCTGGCTGTAAATTTAGGAATTTGTCATTTTCCAACAAACGCATACAGTGAGGAAAAATCTCGGAAAATTATCTCATTTCAGCATTATTTGTAAACCACCGTTATGGAATTAGAAATAAACCACGTTTGAATTCGATTTCTCCAAAGCTCCCCCCCCCCCCCCCCCTCCGATCTACACCTTGTTGGCGGGAAAATTGTAACTGATATCTCTTACCTTTCTTCATTCTCTTTTTTTTTCTTTCCCTTTCTCTCCGCTTTCCCTTTCCCTTCCCTTCCTTAGCTCTCTTTTAGGTTTGCTGGGGGGGGGGGGGGGGGAGGGGCAAGGTCATTTTGGTCCCCACCCCGCTCCACACATTGTTGGCGGGATTAACCGCAACTGATCTCCGCTTCTTTTCTCCCTTTTCTTTTTTCTTCCTCTTTTTTGTTCCCTTTTAGCTCTCCTCTTTTCCTTTTCCTTCCTTCTCTCTTTTTTTTTATAGCAGGGACGGGGGGGGGGGGCGGGGGGGGGGGGGGGGGGGCTAGGGCCTTTTGCCCCCCCGATCCACAAGTTGTTGGCGGGAAAATTGCAACTGATATCCCCCTTCTTTTCTTTTCTTCTTCCTCTTTTGTCCTTCCCTTTATCTCCTCTTTTTCTTTTTTCTTTCCCTTTCCTTCCTTCTCTTTTATTTTTTGATTGGGGGGAGGGGGGGAGGCAACAGCCTGGGAGGCAAGTCCTTTTGCCCCCCCCCCCCGATCTCCTCCTTCCCTCTTTTCTTTCTTCTTCCTCTTCTTTTTTTTCCCCTTTCTCTCCTCTTTCCCTTTCCCTTCTTTTCCTTCTCTCTCTCTCCTTTTTTTTTTTTTTTTTTTGCGGGGGGGGGGGGCCAAGGCCCGCTCGGCCCCCCCTGGATCCACGCCTGTGGGTAATTGCATGTTCCCTTTTGTCCCTCCCCCTAGAATACTTTACTTAAAAGTAAAACAAGAACCTGGAAACAAGGATGATAACGTAAATATACTTGTTATAGCTTACTGTTTCCCAGGTTCATGATTTTTAATTACCATATTGATTATGAAAATGAGAATGGATAGTTGAATCATTCGTGTACATAATGAGGATGAAAAAATGTTAACACTGTTCCCTTCTTGAGAGCCCTACAATCCTATTATTACACCAGGATTTGGCACACTTCAAATGATTGGGAGGTCGCGTCGGGTCGGATGGTTGCGTTCCCGCCCCCCCCCCCCCCCTCAGTGTTATTAAGGGTACGCATATGCGTGTTCCCAGCAGCCCCCCCCCCCTTTCAGCATAAGTCCCGTGTGTAATTTCAATACGGGTAGAGCTTTTTCTTTTGTTACGAGCCGACGATTTTGGGAACACGCATGTGCGTACCTCCGTTCCCGGATTGGGGGGGGGGGGGGGGGTTGGGTTACCCGACCTTTTGTGAAAACATGCCTCTTTATTCACGAAATGTCGGGGGTAATGTTTGTGAAATAAACCCCTCTCACTCTAGTACTCTACAATGGCCTGGTCGAATTTACCCAACACTCTGTGACAAACGAGCACATTCTAATAGCTAAACGTCCTAGCAGAAATACCTAATTTAAGATGGTGTCTAAGGGGGGGGGGGGGGGGGGGGGCTTTTCAATTATTGGCCCATGGACTAATATTGCTAATACCTGTACACGATGTAAAAAGGCGTCAACTCTTTTGGGATAGCATGACTTATCGATCACATTATTTGATCATTTATTTTCTTTGTGTTTCATGACAACATTATGAGTTTAATCAAGAAAGAGAATTTTTTACTCGACAGATTTATAATGTGTAAAAAAAATATTATAATTAGTTTTTATAACACCATTTTCTCGGTAGTCCTAAATCACACTTTTATGCTTCATTGCGCCATACAATAATGTGTGTAATGTCCAACTTTCAAATGTATATTAAACAGATAATACATATTCGGTCAAAAATTAAAAAACATGATTTTTTACATTCTTTCAAATTTTTAGTAAAAACATGCGCGTGGCATCCACCCCTATGTTATTCTGTAGTATTTTCGCAAAGTATGAATGCCATGAAATACCCCCCAAATAACGTCCAAAACGTCTTGGCTGGTCTACTATTAAAATCTAAAAAGGTCCCGTTTCACTATAATTCCCATATTAGCTAAAAATGGTTGCCCAACATTTAAAACAAAAAATTTAAAAAAATGCCGGCACAAAAGAAATATGTACATTTACCTCTCAAAAACCTATTTTGGGACTTTTAATGAAAACCATGTGTCATTGAAATGGGTTATCCGCCATTATTATAGTCTCTTTTTATGAATTACCAAGCATATTTTAACTTCTTTTTACAAATAATTGTGATGAAAATAATAACAACCAAATAAAGATCTAACAAATATTAAAAGGTCCGAGCCCTATATCGACCACGCTTCGTCGAGAGAACGTTTCGATATTTGTTTTCTCACGAAGTTACATAAATTACTTTAATGAATAAAATTGAGCACCGGGGTAATATTGGATCGCCTTGAGCCCCTTCCGGGGTGGATTATGTGCGCTATAGAAATATCAAATATTATTATTATTATCATTATTATTATTACTAATATTAATGAGCGAAGCAATTTACTGTTACAGATATACCAAGCAGATTACATTTAGATTAGATGTATAATGGCGGACAGGAACAGAAATAGCGAGGAAATACAACTGGAAACGACCAGCCGAACGGTGTTTGGTGATGCCGTGGACGAACCCGATGTCGAACCATCGACATCAAGTGTCGTCCAAGAGGTATTATTCTTATTATCATTATTTTCATCATTATTATTATTATCATTATTACCAATACCTGGTTTACTTGGTTTAATTGATGTTGAGGCTTATGAGCCCATCTTGACAATCAAGAACAGCAGTACTATTTACGTTGATTTTGAGAGAATGGTGATGCAATGCTTTTTAAGTTCAGACTTAAAGCTTTTAATAGATGGCACTTGGAATGTCGATTGGGGTAGCCCGTTCCAGTTGTTTATAGATCGAAAAGCAAGGGACCTCTGCATAACACTTGTCTTACAATGTGGCTTCTCAACTTTGAAGATATGACCTCTCGTCCTCTCGTACTTTCTTGGCTCATAGAGAATAATACTTCTTTCTGTACATCTTCTCGTCCAGTCATGATCGTATATAGTTGATTTTGTCTGCTCTTTGCCTTCGATACTAGTGTTTGAAGTTTAAGTGCTTGGAGTCTTTTCTGGTAACTAAGATGTTTAATCTCTGGTATTAGTTTAGTAGCTCATTGTTGGCCTTTCTCTAGGTTGTCTTCACCTTTGATAAACAGTGTTGCAGTATTCCAGAGTGGGACGTACTATGGTCTTGAACTATTATTAAAGCAATAATTTGGTTCCCAAAGATGAAAAAGACCTCTTAATTACCCCAAGCTTGATGTTTGCTCTTTTGGTAGCGTCCGTAACATGTTTACTAAAATGATAGGTTGGAATCAAAGATCACTCCAAGATCCTTTTCACCGGCAGAGTCATCTGTTGTTGATGCTTGTTTTCTATCATTGCCACATTTTAGTATTGTAAGTGAAGTTGTTGTAATCTTTGCCAAAATGCATCACCTTACACTTCTCTTCATTGAATATAATATAGTAAGGGAGAGAGAGAGAGAGAGAAAACAACAACAAGTGAGCACAAAGTACAGATTAAAAATAAATATATTACGTGGATATTGACAGGAAACATGTACAGTCAAACCTGTCTCACTGGCTACCTATCTTTAGTGGCCGGCCACCTATATTTGCTCCCTTAAGAAGGAAATGTGTGTAGTAGAACCTGTCTGAAAAGGTCACCTGTCTACAGCGGGCATATTGTGTGTGTGTGTGTTGTATGTGTGTGTGTTTCCCTTTGGGTGGCCTGTATAGACAGGTTTGACTGAATATTCATCCTACCACAGGACGATCATCAAAATGGAACAGCCGAAGGACTACCTCTGGTGGAAAGGACTACGTCAAATGACGCGCCTGATGACGATAATAACAATGACGAACAGGAACAATCTGGATCTGGAACGGATGATACAGCATCTACGGGAGATGAGAACTTTCATGTTGCTGTTGCTACCAGAGTCAAGTAGGCATATTTCTTCGTTGAAGAGCAGACGGGGAAATGGGGGTGGAGGGTGCGGGGGGGGGGGGTGATAAGGACCAGGTTAGTAAGGCTGACAGAGATGAGAAACAAACAAAAATTACAGAGGGAGATGGGAGGGAGAGAGAGGCAGAGAGAGAGGGAGAG